>CAACVS010000150.1:24670-67143 GCA_900660405.1 Pseudo-nitzschia multistriata
TACATTTTGCATTCCCACCAGTTTTGAAGAAAAATGTTTTTCCACCTCTCGTTCCTCTCTCGTTATGCTAATCGTGTTCGAACGCAAAAATCCGCATTAGGCAACGCGTAGCATAGCCTTCCTTGCACATCATAATGAGTGCTGTTTGAACACATTACTAACGAATACAGATGAAAACAAAAAATCATTGATTATGCCAATCGATACCAGAATACTTTCCGCCTTCGGCTTGGTACAAATGCTYCTTCTTGGTAATTCCAATGGATGGACTCATCCTGGAACAAATACGGCCAACATTAGTAGTTGTTATTGCGGTGCGATACGACGTCGATGGGGGCAATCAAACAAGATGTATAGCAGTTCCGCTRAGAATCWCCAATCTATATGCAGCTATACGCATCAAAAACAACGACAAAGTCTGCGGGCGAGTACGATAGCAGCTGCTGCGACAGTTCAGAACCAGCCCCTCGCACCTGGTCTTCCCAAAGAGCTCGAGAAATTAAATCTGTTCGAACCTAAACCTCTGGAGTACAATAACGACGGCGACGAAGTCCACGGACAAACAGTCGAGAGAGTGTCGATGGATCCTCCCATTTTCATTTTCAGAAAAGCACTAACCCCCAAGCAGTGTCGCGGGATTCGGCAGACRGCATTTTCGATGGTCGAAATGGAACAGGGTAAAACTAACACCTGCAAGGACGACAATGACGAAATCCACGAAGAGGTTTCCACTGCCTCTGATCAAGAACGAAAAAAGGAACAACATCGAAAACACCCTCGAAGGTTTTCCAATGTGGGATGGCTCTCGAATGAGATGCCAATGGTGGAACAGGTTGCCCGCAACGGTCATGGTGTCTTTTTGAACGGGATGCCCTTTCACTCGACCCGAGGGATCGAACCTCTTCAGGTTGTACACTATTACGATGTGGGCGGGGAATATATCAATCACCATGACTCGAACAATCGGTTACTAACACTCTTGTATTATCTCAACGGTGTCGGAGAAACTTGGTTTCCTCTTGCAGACAACCACGATGTTGTTGTTCGGGATTCGAGAGAAGCAGACCTAGCCTGTCGCGACAAGTCGCCCGACCGCGATGGCGTATTGGTCACGTGTCGCCGTAAATCTTCAATAATCGAAAGAGGAGGTGATTGCGGGGATCTCCAGCTCGACTCCAAAGGTTGTAGCGGTCCAGTCGTTGCCCATGTAGAAGAAGGAGATGCTGTTGCCTTCTACAATTACAACCTGGACGGRTCGATGAATTGGAAGGCATTCCATTCTGGATTGCCGATTACCGAAACGGATTTGGAGTCCCCTGACGGCGAAAACAGCGCTAGCAAGGATGAGGATGGTGTTCATAAAAACGATGGAGGAAAGTGGATCGCAAATCACTTTTTCCATTTTGTTCCTTCTCATGTTCCCGAAACACCACCGCCTACTCCTGTCGAAAAGTAGCCATCAATTCGCCAAGGGCAGCAGTATCGAGACCGAAACTGTTGACTCGCTTACAATCATTGATGCAATMATTTATCACTCAATTTTAGGCTTTGTCATTAAATTATGAATGATCTTTTTCTGGGTAACACCTTTGATAAGAGAAGTGTTCTTTTCATACTGAGGAGCACGCGATGGTATCGAATTTGAGGAACCCATATACATAATTCTTGTAGTTATTTCATGTTGAAAACAGAGTTGATGTTACAAAATGATGTAATATTACATTATTCAATACCCCTTCTGAATTTCCCATTAATTTTTGGATTTCGAATGAGTGGTTTCCAATTTGTTTGAATTGAACAGCACTGACTGACTGACTGACGAACTAGACAAAGACAGTATGAATGGGAGCAAATGCCTCAAACTTCTTGGTTTCTTCGGWTGTAATCTAGTTCCATGATTACAGAAGAGATCAGCTTCCAAAGAGCACGAAGAGGAGGAGGACTTGAAATTTGTTACCTAATCGCTTTCTTCTTCCGTGGGAATGGCAGGGGGAAGGAACGGAAACTGGATTTGAGCGGGACGAACAGGAGCTTGCAAATGATTGCGCCTCACAAATGAAATTTCTCTAATGCCAGGAGGTCCATTTTCTTCTACTGCATGCTGATTATTTGCAGCAGATGCTCCCTCTTCATTTGTTACTTGTTCGTCTTCTGCCGCCAAGAGGGCCTCGAGATCTGCTATCCCCTCTTGCCAAAATGCTATTTCTCTGTCAACCTTTATGGCCGT
Organism: Pseudo-nitzschia multistriata; assembly: GCA_900660405.1. Classification (NCBI taxonomy): domain Eukaryota; phylum Bacillariophyta; class Bacillariophyceae; order Bacillariales; family Bacillariaceae; genus Pseudo-nitzschia; species Pseudo-nitzschia multistriata. The sequence goes on from CAACVS010000150.1 coordinate 26,898, forward strand.
CTCGACCGCCGTCTCGCGCTCTTTCCTCTTCAGTTCTGACCGCATGTTCCCCCCTCGTTCCCTATTGCTGTTGTTAGATGACGAGGAATCTACATCCTCGCCATCWCGACGCGCTTGTCTCCAGACGCTCTGCATGGTTTCGAATTGATCACGAAGATCCTTCGACAATATTGAGCCATTGTTTCTAGGTTCCCATCTGCCTGAAGCCGATTCCAACTCCWGCTGCTGTTCCACGCAGTGGTTACTACATTTTGTACCACTGCTCGTATCTTCGATTGGAATGACCAACTGCATGTCTCACTCAAGTTCCTTTCCTATATGCGACTAGCATAATCGTATCATTGAAGGAAATATTGAGACGAAAAATATCTATGTGAGCAAATTAATTGTGACTTCTAAAGTCGACCACGTTCTTTATTTTCGTTCTTCAAATCTTCTCTGGAAAAGATCGAACAATCTCGACRCCAAAGTCTCAAGTGTGGCATCCATCAGCTGCTCAAACGACCACCAAWAACTTCTTTTGGACTCGATAACATCTTGTTGGGGAGATTTCACCGGATTGAAGGTGAAGTTTCACAAACAGCACGACGTACGCGCCCAAAAATGTTCAAGTTTGAACCAAAGATCCATTTCGGACACGCACTATGCCACTTCGGCTAACAGAAATCTTCCGCGTGTAATAAATATAAATTAAACTCACCCTGCTCGAACGCGCGCCGTTTTGTGCGCGTTTGACACCTTTTTTCTGTGATAAACTGCGGCAGATTGCTTTGTTTCCCAAAAGGTKTGCGGTGTGTACAAGAGATATTGGTCCGTTGTCCCTCGATCCGCGATGGGTCCGTTTGCACCGATACAACGCTACAGTATGATGATTGTCTGAGGTGAAGTCACGACGTCTTGTTGTSGTATGTGATCTCTATGCAAAAATGATGTAAAACGGCAACGCAAACGCTACTTATCTCCTGCACATTACACAGGAGGCGCGATCTGGCCGATACAAACAAATAAGCAAAGACACTACGTACTCCTCGTCCTTTCCATGAAAGGAAGACGACAACTACTTTTTGTGTGAATAGAAAGTGGCTTGATGGGTGACGAAAGGATTGGAGTTTTTAGTGTTTCGCACTCGACACGAGACAGAATGTAGGATTCTTGTTTTGAATCAGAGAGAACCAATCAAAAAGAAATGACGAGTTCTGACGTCTTTGAGCCAATAAGAATACACTTATATTCACTGACGTAGTGATTGGCCAGTTCCAATGTTTTAAAAAATTTGAACCAAAGAATTACGATCTGAACCATAATACATCTGACGTATTTTAGCCAATCAAAACGTAAGAAAAAATCTGACGCAGTGACCAAAAGGAACCATTCGACAAAAAAATGATGAGTCGAAATAGTCGAAGGTGTAARAAATCGTCAAGACGTACAGGTACGAAAAAGAACCGTACGAGTACAGGTACGACTCATACCGATGCACAGATTTTGACTGAAAAGAAAAGTGTACCGTACGTTCGAATAGGGGTRAGAAGAAGGTTGGAAGCCAACTCTGGTAGAAGTGCTATCGAAAAGCGAAAAGGGCAATCGTTACCATCGTCTTTTTTCTTAGTCACGTATTCCTTCTTTTCTATGGTATCTATTAGCCAGCATCCAGACCAACTCTGTGACAACACAGTTTGTCACGGATGACTACCGAAGATAAMACTCTTGTAAGAGGATCGMTGCTTATTTTTCGGATGCCTCTCGCCGCATCATTTTTGGCACATTTATTGCAGGACTATGTGAAGGCGATGCGAAGCAAATGCGGGATACCGCCAACGACGGATAACGATAATTCTTTGCCTTTAGCTCTCTCGAGAGATGAGAGGTCTTCCGACGACCGGTTTGATCAAGTCAAGGAATCCATTGCCAACCTCCTAGTATCTCCAACGATTTGCAGAAAGCYTTTGTAGTGTCAGCTAGTGTAGACCTTGTTTTCTTTTGYGTCGTAGGATTCCCCCAACTAAGAACATATACCTCAATTCCATGCCAACGCACATTATGACTCCCTCGTTGTCAGATATGATCGTCTTATCACTTCTGGTTACAGAGACTTCCAACCTCACATAAGCATCGCCTTTCGGCGGGGCATAGCGCTTCTCAATTTGTATGGATACTAAGACTGACCCGTTCATCTCTGTTTCTCGCAAGAAAGGTGAGAGCATGTTCCAATAATATATCAATCTTCCAACATAGACCTCCATGTACGAGAAACAAGTGACTCGTTCTTGATTCCGACCATGATGATTCGTTTTTTCTTTCCTCGAGCAATGAGTGGGATCAGTGACAACAGAATGATTGAGAAAAAAAGAGAGGAATTGATGACTTGTTGCGAATGTACTCATGGAACAAAAAGAGTACGAGAGATTGTCCCTGCTTTATGATTTATTCGTCTGCCGTCAAAATCACGAGATTGTCGTTTAGTATCTGATATCCGATGGTGGAGGAATCGGCTGTTGGTGTTCTTGTTGATACGGGAGCTAGAATCAGCGTGTGACAAAAGGGTAATTGCTGTGGTGACGATCCATTTGGAGCACTGAAGCGGATGCTCACACCAGTAATGAGAACAAGGACGCCATTCCCTACCGTCAGTTGTTCCTGGACTCCTTTGATGCGCATCTCGGTTCCGGAAAAGGTATTGAGCTGCATCAAGCGATCTTGCTGGTTTGTGCAAAAGGCATGGGCACCCCCCACCGTCACCGCCTTACAWACTTTCGCTACGTCAGCACCACTCCTTTCACCACCATTCTGATAATAATACGCATCGAGTTCTCGAACCAAGCCGTTMCGGAGCGACAAATAGTATGTTTCGGTTACAAATTTTCCAATGGACATTCCTGGTGGAGCGTTGGGTGGAAGAACGAAGCACGGCCCGATAGCCATCGGTGGTTGTTGCGGTGGGATAGCTTTTGGAGCCCTGATACTGTCCTGGTTGAGATCGTGAATATTCTGCAATCCTGGTGGTGGTGGTGGTGGTGGTGTAAGAGAATGCTGTGCACCGTGGTGCAAATGTTGTTGAGGATGGTGTCCATTTTGAGAAGGAAGGGGCGGCTGTGAAGATGTCGAGTTTGACGTTGCCGGTGATAGCGATGATGAGTGCCCATTTGCCGCTTTGCAATTATTCTCTGCCAAGTGTTCGTTGTTTTTAGATGGCAAACCTGGCGGGGCCAGTTTCAGTGGCGACGTCCTAGGCGGCGGATTCCCAAATCCGGGTGGACTTAGAGCACCCCTTCTGCCGCCCCTTTCCTCGATAGTTTTTGACGACGAAGGATTCAAACCGTCACTGGCAACAATTGCAACATCTGGGTTGGAATTATTTCCGTTGTTCTTTTCATTCGTTCCAGTCGGCTGACATTGTTTTTGATTTTCGTGTTGCTTGTCCTTTCCATTCGCTTCGGGAGGAAGACCCTCCGCATTCGAATTTAAATCGTCTTTACCACCGCCTCCCGCATGAGTGCTCAAATCTATTGATCCGGCCCCACTGCTATTCATTGACTCCATGGATGAAGCTCTTCGATAGGCTCGCTGTTTGTTTTTGAGCTTTTTGAGCTCTTTCTTCTTTTCTCGGAACAATTCCAGGACCCGGCGCTTGTCCTGCTCCCCAAATTTTGGGGCGGTGTCGATGTTGTCGGGGAGTTTCCACAGGACCTTTTTCTTTTTATTCTTTCGCGGAGGCAGCACTGTCGAGTCGACCCTGAGCGTCATGATCGGCATGTCAACTCCCTCGCGGTGTATATCAACTTCCCATGTCGGCAGCTTGAGATCTCGTACCGGGCGTGGATCCGAAAGAAAATGCCGATCTTCCAAAGTCGAAGTAGAATGGGAGTTGCCATTGTGTTTATTGTTATCGTTGGAGTTACGCATGATGTATGGAAGGGAGTTTGATGACTAAGACAAAACTAGTTGGCGAGAGGGATGGGCTGCAATAATAATGTCGGACAACAAGAGGTTTGATGGGTGATAAAACCGCAAGTGATGATCTGAGTTGAGAAGAAATTTTCACTCCCCCTACCGGTACTCGTACGAAGCCGCTCGGTAAGGTTTCGAACTAAGTACTACGGATACGAGTACTTCGTAGAGTAGATTGTACCCCTTTGGACCATCATAAATATGTTGTGCTTTTGGCGTCAAACTGTTGGACGAAAGGGRTCTGGGAGCATTGCGCACCACCAGCTTGTGGACGCGCATTGGCACCATTCATTATGGAAACAGACAGATACGACTACCGGTTGCGTACGAACTACGGTAGGATTGTACGAGTGATAGGTCCGTACTCGTACTCTGACTTCAAATGAATGGCACTGAAGCGGTGCTATCGACTAGAGCCTAGATTACGAATTTTTGGCTCGTAGTCGTATGGTGCGCAGCCGTACGTGTAGTGCAATACGTAGTACGTACCTAACCCCTACAAACCGGTACAAACACCATGGATGACMATCCTTCATTTGATGTGACTGCATGTCAAGAATGGACCACCACACGAGGACTAACTTCGTTGGCGCCTACCGTTACCGGTACCTACAGAATGTTTTTAACCTGGTTACGTACMGTACCTAGCGTATCACTCCATCGTACATACCGTACGTATGGCACGTGAAGAAAATTACTCTACGGTACCAGGTACCACCGTTACAAACAGTACATAGTCCTAATTTACGTACCGTACGGTAAAGTACGATACCGTACGATTACGTTTTTCATCGAAAGATACCTCTGTATTTTTTGGATCTGATAAAAGATTCATTCTGTGCAGCATCAGCTTGGAATTACAAGTACTATTAGTGTCCTAACCCGTACCAGCGAAACTCATTACTACTTCTACTTTGGTACGGTACGATATCACCATCAAGATTAATGAATTCTTCGGTTGTCGTCGCACCGAATTGCACCTGCAGAAGCACAAGTACGAGTACKMGTACTGAGTTGGGCTACCCGTTGGTATTGAACATTCTCACAACCGTGCTAAAAGTTTGATCCACAATTACCTTCAACTGATATCGGAGCATGAGTGACGACAGCATTGTCACTAGTGGCAACTCAGTGTATTCGTTTGCCCTCGCGATGACACTKATTGCCGTTGTTATTGAGGCGGTAGGGTTTGGGTTCTTGAGGCGCAATCGAAAACAGAAAGAAACTAGGGTAAAGGAGATCAATATCTATCCTATCAAGTCCTGTGGTCCAATGTCCGTTAAAGCATCAAGGGTTACGGACACTGGATTCTCCTACGACAGATTTGCTCAGGTCAGCGACTCGAAGGGACATTATCTAACGCCCCGGGACAAGGCCAACGCTCGATTATTCCATGTCAATCCTTCTATTGTCTATGAAGGATCGAGCATCCATCTCGATTTAACCTGCAGGAGCAGCGGCTTACCATCTTTTCGAATTGAGCACCTGAACGATGCGATTGAAAACTCAGCTACAAGAGAGGCAACACCGATTGTTGGTCCCGTTGTCCKATTGCAAGATCTGGGGAACGAAGTAGCCATGTGGCTTTCAAAGGCCACCCAAATCCGAGACTGCCGACTGACGGCCGTTGGGCCAGAGTATAATCGCATCGTCGAAATGAACCCCAACCAGGGCGAACCCGTCCCAATCAAGGATATCGGAGAGGAGCACCAAAAYATCCCGATTGTTTCTTTGGCCGACGAGGCACCCTTTCTGCTGACGACCAGTGCGAGCCTTGAAGATTTGAATTCGCGATTGAAGGCCAGGGGCAAGCCTGAGGTGGATATGCAACGGTTTCGTCCCAACATAGTCGTCGAGGGAACACTGCCGTGGGAGGAAGATTCGTGGAAGCTGATCCGAATTGGATGCGTCGAATTTCAAGTGTGGCAGCGATGTGGGCGATGCACCATGACCACCATCGACCGCATGACACTCGAGCGTGGCCCGGAACCTCTCGCGACTCTCTCAACCTTTCGGGAAMGGAAAAATGGTCAGCGGAATTTTGGGATGCACATGATTCCAGTTTCCAAAACGATGCCTTCCAACATGGTAGAAGTCGGACAGAAGATCGAAGTATTAGAATATGATGCGAAACGGTTGGAGGAATGGAGGCGCTTCTTTTCTAAATAATTGTCGAAGCGACAGCAACGATACAAAATGGTGTCAGTAGCTTGTAATCTAATTGATGGATGGGTCGGGGTTTTCGGAAAAGGGAAAACGAAAATTAGGACTGAGTGTGCAAATAAGAAGACAARGAGAGGGAGCGTGAAAAGAATAGAAATGAAAAAAATAATATGGGATTGAATTGGATGAGCCTTTGGGTAAAGCAACATCTCTGCAGTTCTGAAAGTCTGTAAAATGTCAATATTTTTGTAAAACTCTTACGATACGTTGACCGTTGCTTAATTCACGTCGCTTCATTGGACGGTTCAAAACCCAAAAGTTTTTTGTTATTGTTCAATCTAACCAGAATATTAGTGGTAGAGGGCACAAACGAGCAATATCTCCATGTAATCCATACGCCCTGGTTCAAAACGCTTTTCATGAACCTTTATGTAAACGCCGCTGCTGAAGACGGGCTGTCCAACAGAAGATGAAAATCTAATCTGAAGATCTTGTGTGCACAAGGGATGAAGCGTCTACTACCATCCGATTTCACTGGCGAACTTCGAGAATGATATGCTCCTGTTTGGACCTTTCCAGTAGTTACTCCCTTGTGATGGACGGAAGAACATCAGTAGTATTAGTTCAACAATTCGAAACTTAAAGCTCTTTCGAAAGGACAGGACTTGGAAAAGTACTAAGCATAGGTAGTATGCTACAGTACGTACTCTCTATCAGGGGTCCTAATCCTAAATTTATGACCYCTGCTCTATTACGTTGTACAGATGGGACTGACTCGTTCGATTAAAAAGATKATTAGAAGTGACGGCAAGACCATAATACGTATGTAAGTAGAACTTTTCTTTTTCAGAATGATCCTTCGTTGGAATTTGGAAATGAATGAATGAATGAATCACGATGAGATGCTGACGACTTCACAACGACTTCGCAGTCGAACGATGGATATCATTAGTATCAAAGTGTTGAACCATCCCCTGCATTGTCGTTATCCGTAGCTGCTTCCGTATACTGAGCATTAAATCAACCAGACGAATATAGCGGCATCGGAAAACATTCCCATTCCGTTTCGAAACTCGATACCATTGAACTGAAGCGAAAACACCAAAAGGCAGCRAATAGCATTACACTATGCGGTCTGTGAAGTATCTTGTTCCGTGCTATCTAACGGCATCGATCGTTAGCATTGTTGCTGGATTCCAGCAACAGCAACCGAACCAACAGYTTCGTCTTCAACGGCGTGTCGTCGACCCGTCGACGCTTTCGAGGCAAAAAATGCCAGCGAAAACTACTCTCTCGAAGAAATCTAACGATGCCTATTCGAGAACATTCGGGCGGACAACTCCTGGTTCGACTGCTACACAACTGAATGCCCTCTCGTCGTCCCCTTTGGGTGCACTTGCAGTGCTGGCAGGAATTGTTGTGGTCCACGAGAGTGGCCATTACCTAGCAGCTCGTGCATTTAACATAACGGTCGAAGAATTTTCCATCGGATTCGGTCCCAAGCTGGCCGGATTCGAGGCCCTTGGGAATGAATTCAATCTGCGAGCGTTGCCGTTGGGTGGCTTTGTCCGATTTCCGGAGAACTACGATTCGGAGGCGGTTTTCGAGAACGAGGAGCTCAAGCGCAAGGCCAAGCGAACGCTGCGCCGGGARGAAAAACGAAATCCAGAGGACGGAAACAATTGGAACTGGAAGGACGAAGCATTGGATGCAGCCTCGCTGGGGTACTGGGGAGAGAAGAAATTCGAGGAGGCGCGCATCGAAAAGAGGATCGAACGCGAAAATAAAGTAGCTTCGACAAAACCCTTTTGGGCAGGTTTGTTTGGTGCTTCAAATGTTGCTGCCAAAACCAATGGTGGAGAGAATAACAATAGCAAGGAAGACGGTGAACTAGTTGACATTGACAAAATCTATGAAGACCTGGACGAGCTTGAAGAATTTGAGGTCGAATATTTTGAGGACCCGCAACTTCTACAGAACCGACCCTGGCAGGAACGAGCTGTTGTTCTTAGTGGTGGTGTGATCTTCAACCTTATCCTGGCCCTGAGCATTTATTTTGCAGCGATTGGACCCCTGCCCGTCGGGAGCAGCGAAGGATTGCCCCGTGCTATCTTCGACAATGGCGTCGTAGTTTCCCAGGTTCCTAGGTCCGATGGTCCATCGAGTGGTTTGCTCCAGCGTGGGGATGTTATTACGGAAATCAATGGTGGGTGACCCTGTTGTCAGTTTCTTAGTTGGAAATACTCTGTTGCGTTGTGTTCATATGGGTCAATCTCACTCGGTTCATACCATATTTTTCGTTCCATTTTTTCTTGAATCCATTCATGTTATCATGTATTAGGTCGACCTGTACAAGTTCTTGGTTCTAAAAAGACCTCCGTCGCGGCGGGGCAGCAACAGGTCACGGATGTCATTTCCGCGATTCGAGCAACACCCGAAGGTGAAAGTGTGAGTATCARCGTGTTGAGAGGAGCAACGAAGCCAGTGGCTACAACAGAAGCGTCATCCTTGGATGCAGTCGCCACAAAGCAGACAACAACGGAAACAAAAACATCAAAAACAACAACAACGGTTCGCATCAAACCCTCAACTGCCGATGGGAGCAATGTGCAATCGATCGGAGTCATGCTCAGTCCCAGAATCGAACGATTGGAACGATTGAAGAGCGACAACCCTATAGTGGCATTTCAATTGGCCTGGGGATATCTCTCTGATATTTTCACGCAGACACTCCTCGGAACACTCTCTGTCCTGACCTCGTCTCTGTCGCCGAGCGGACCACCACCTGGTCAAAAGATATCGGGACCCATTGGTCTCATTTCGCAGGGATCAAATGTGGTTGCGACTAAGGACTGGACGGCAGTTTTGCTATTTGCCGCAGGGCTATCAGTCAACCTTGGTGTCATCAATGCCCTCCCTCTGCCGGCATTGGATGGGGGGCAGCTGGTTTTCGTGGTGGCGGAAGCGATTACTGGAAAGAAGGTGGATCAAAAATTGCAAGAGAAGGTAACATCTGTTGCCGTCTTGTTCCTGCTATGGCTGAGTTTTTCGGCTGCCATTGGTGACGTTGGTGGTTTGTTTCAATAAAATATATTCACGAATAAGAAAATCCAGGCAAGCATGATAAACGAACATATTACTATCAACTCCTCTTAGGAACATTTGTTTTCTCAGTCAAATTATTTCAGTCCGGTTTATCACCACCCAACCTTTTTACGTAGAATGGGAATGCACAAGGATACAAGTTTCTCTAAGGTAACACCACAAGGTTATTTTTACTCCAGTATAGCTATGAATATTCCTTAGTGAACTTTTCATGGTGCTGCGCAAAGAGATCAATTGCCTTCACCGTGTCGGGGTGCAAAAATGTAGTTCGGAATCCCACTCGTCCCTTCTTTTGACCGAATCCGGAGGCTGGAACAACGCAAATGCCTGTCATTTCCAACAAGCTGAGTGCATAGAGATTGTCAGGTGTAGTTCCGAGTTCCTTTGCGGCTTCTAAACACTTGGGCGGAACCTCTACAGAGGGAAAGGCGTACATGGCTCCCTCCGCTGGAACACAGGATATCCCCGGGATCTTGTTCAAACCAGTGACTAGCTTATCCGCACGCTCCTTCAAGCCGTTATAAATGGCATTGGTTTCTTGTTGGTACAGTTCATAGCTTTCGCTCCCCGGTTCGGGTGGTCGGACCATCAAACTCGTCATCAGTTGGCCGACGACCCCCGAGCAAAGGTCGGCAGAGGCCAACTTGTACAGCTGCGATTGAACGTACGGGTCGATATGGTGGAGTTCCATGTAGCCACCCCGGCGTCCGCACTCGCCGATCAGTCCCTTGGATGTTGAATGGAAACTCACCAGCTGTAGATTTTTTAGATTGCAATCCATGGCGACCTTTTTTGCACTTACAAATTCCGCATGTTCTGCGTAGACGTTCGTTTGGTAGACCTCGTCGGCCAAGAGGACGATCCCATGAGTGTTACAAAACTCAGTAAGTGTCTGAATATCGCAGTGCGTCATGACGTTGCCAGACGGATTTCCAGGATTTATCATTGCGAGGGCCTTAACCTCGAGTCCCTTGGTCTTCGCTTTCTCGAGTTTCTTTTCAAGTTCCTCCCGACTTACGGCCCAGTTCATGCCCTCGTCCAAATCGTATCCAACCTGCCGTCCTCCTAGCTTGCTAATGAGCGCAGAGTAAATTGGGTATTGTGGAATTGGAATCATGACCGCATCACGATTCGAGGCCAGCAATCCCTGTAATACCATCGAAATCGCAGTCGACGCACCGTTTGTCAAAAATATATTCCCGGGAAAAGATTTGTATCCGTCACGCTTCTGAATGTATTCTGCAATGTGTTTGCGAAGTCCCAGGATGCCTGTGTGCAACCGCACAATACAAAGGAAATGAGTGCAATGAATCGATCCAACTCAAAACGAAGGACGCACAAAAGCAACCAATCTATGCATGATATCTACCAACGCAACGAATTTTTTCCCTCAAAAATCCTACCTTGAGAATGTGAGTAAGCTCCCGTTCCCGAAGGACCAATGATATCTCTATACTCCCGGGCTCGCTCCACCACGTCTCTTGGGAACATTTCGTAAACCTTGGGGTGGTCTACCCCGCAGTCGGCGGGCAAATCGCAGAGTGCCAGAACCTGCCGAAAGTAAGTGATGGGCGATTGGCCAACCTGATGTGGATTCCCGATGTTCGTGTATAGAATTTCTTTGCCCTGCGAAGCCAGTTGATCGGCCTTCATGACAACTTCTCCCCGGACGGCATACTGCATACGCCGGAGGGACTGGGACATCGATTCTTCGTTCCAGGTAAATACGGGATCCTCTTCCTCAGCATCCGAAAGGTACGAGTTTTCTCCAACGTTTGGATTGTTCGACAGGTATTCCATCAGCCGAGAGTTTTTAGTATCGGCAGACATTTTGGTGGCAGCAACAAGAAATTTCTTAAAGTCTCGTATGTCGTATGTTTGGCCATCCTGCTCTCGTTTTTCCAAAATGTTCCAAGCGTAGGGCATTATGTCGCGTGGGTCAACTTGGACCGTCTTTCCGTTTTCTTGATATTTCAGGACCTCGGTGATAAATTCCTTGACTTGTTTGGGTTCCAGAGCACCTTTCTCCTTTAGGTCAATGACCTCAAAGATGGCACTGGCTCCACGGCCTGTAGAAAAATAAAATTCCCAGAGTTGCTTCTGGACGTTGGCCAGGGGTTTGTCTCGTCTTTGGTTCGTGCTGGAAACTTGCTGTGCCAGAGATTTCCATCGCCGCTGTGTGGTTCTTGCCACTACCCCCACCATTGTTGATCGAATAGGACGATATTCACACTGYGTCGTTGCKGATTGCAATGATATTCTCGAAGATGAAAAGAGCGATGTCGAGGAGCATCTTGTATGTTTCGTCCGTTGTCCTTGTCTCTGGAATTGTACTTGCATCTGTGATTTTATTTGCTTCCGCCGCTCTTGAGCCATCCCGAGCAGTGCTCGTCTACACGTGTTGGTTGGTTGCAACATCATAGAAACAGCGATGTTTGGCAATGATTAGAATCAATAGAAGGAAATGATACGGAACAGAGTATCATTGAGTATACGTGCGCCCRTTTGTATCGTATTCGAGGATTGTTCGGTTCACGCTCTTGCTTGACGAGAAAGAATTTTTGGAAATTTCTCATGCGTGGTCGAGTGGTTTCGATGCTGTCGTACGTCGTACACTACATACAGTATCGTATGGTTCGTACGTCTACGAACTACGGAGGGAGCGCCACACCTTTCTCGTCGTTTCTAATCTGAAAGTCCGAGTTCGGTAGGAGAACGTACGCAGTCTTGCCAAGAACGGCGTAGTTCATAGGAGTACGAACGAGCACCCATCAGCCATAAAATTTATCAACGATCAATTTTCAGTATCCTCCATCAAAATTCAAAAATTCTGTCGAGCAGGTGAATGGGAGTCCAAAGAAGTAAGAGAAAGCGGACTGGACATACYKCATACCAYAAGAAGAACTGTTAAAGAAAAGAACACTCCAACCTGAACTAATTTGAAGTGAGATTGAAATGGAGGAGGTTTCCCTACTTTGAGTGAAGAAGACAAGACGAGACGAACCAACATAAATTCCCGAAGAACGCAACGCGCGTTGGGTGAAAAGAGGAAGACCTGCATAAAAACAATTCAAAATGTTTTTGTCTTCGAAATCAAATACGGTGATGTTCTGGTCAATATGGATGATGCTCGCAATCTCTATCATTGGCACTACTTGGTTCGTAAAAAGTTTACCAACTTGCTCAGCATTTACAGCGGCTCAAATTGTTTTTGAGAGCCCACAGCAGCAACGACAACGGCGGCGACAGCGACGGCGACAGCGACAACAAGACGATCCCTGTGGCACAACCAAATATACTGCAAAATCTTGCGTTCAATCATTATCCGCTGTCTCTCCAAGTTTCGCGGAAGAAATGTTAGACACCGCCGCCACATTGTCGTCACCTACGGATTCTACTGAACCCACAGCTCGATCTGAAGAGTATCCGCAGAAGAACCCCCTTAGGATTGTGCCTCCAAACAAGGCGTTTCAAAACACTGCTGGAAAAGGGGCTGAGGTCAGCATCGTCTCAATGAATCTGCTGGCACCCTTTTACAACTCCCTGCAATTGAATCAAAAAACGACGACCGATTACGAGCGATGGGAATTCCTGGATCACGATCGCACACAACGCGTGCCCATGGCCTTGAACATGGCCAAGCGAACAAACGCCGATGTCTTATGTCTTCAAGAAATTGAAGGAGGGAAGTTGGGGGAAGCTTCCGCTGGTGGGACGGGAGAATTTACGCTGAGGGACGACATCCGAGAATGGTTGGCAGAACCAACCGTTCTAGAACGCTCGGGCGATGGCAACCTCATTGTTCTGGACGGATACGACTCATTTGTTTGGTCACCTCTCAATCCTGGGAACAAACGCGGGGATGTGGTGGGATTGTGYATCGCCTGGAGGTCGCAAAAACATTCCTTGGTGAATTGGCAGGGCTACAGACGTGGTATGGTGTGTCGATTAGAAGCAAGAGACAACAATGCAGACCAAGACGACAASAGCGAAACGTACCGYCCATCCTTCGCGCTTGCCAATCTTCACCTACCCGCCCGACCGTCCAACGTACTCGGGAGACTCAAGACCATGTCCCGTACGATACAAAAATTGTCTGGCATCGAGTCCGAGATGCAGAAGGATCGCGTCACCAAAAACGCCAGCAATGCAAACATCCACAACACGATCGACGGACTGATGATCGTGGCAGGTGACTTTAACAGCGATCAGAATTCTGTTGCTGCACGATTACTCACCCATGGATATACAAATTACGGAAATGTTCGCGATCGAAACTACAAGGCCAAAATCACGAAGGCATCGGCGACCGACATGAGCCATCCCTATCGCTTCCTTGATTCGTAYGATCACGGAGACCACCCCAACAACCAAGATACCCGATTCAAGAACKGCAGCTTCCGCGATTTATACGCACCCGTGACGGTGTCRCTGAAGGGGAGGGGACCGGGCATCATGGACCATTTATTTTATGCAACGGGCTCCAAACAAAAACACAATCTTTATCCRCCAAAGATCCGTAACACTAGAAAGAATCCCTCTCGAGTGGCTGCCAAAACCTCAAGGGTGTCGACGGCGGATACCCTCTCCGCATCACTGCTGCAGCAGAGCCAATCAAAGCGCACCAAGCGGCGAAAAAAGGGTGAATCCCGCGGCGGGGGTGGAAACGAAGCAGTGGCATTTGCCGCACGGTATGCTCCGGATCCAAGGGCGAGAATAAAGATAAAGTCGGTTTTGGCCACGGTAGATGCCGAGAATGGTGACGAGGAACGGTTGGAAATCATTCGGGCTGGATTACCAAAYGCAGAAGAGGGATTCCCGTCTGATCATCTTCCCGTTGGAGCTCTGTTTTCTGCGTCCGGGAAATCAATAGAACCCATCGGCAACGGTGATAATGATGATGGAGGGAATGTGGGGAGTACAATGACCATGCCTACTTCCGAAGCTGTTTCCGATGCCAATGTGCTTGGGGAAGCTGACCGATCTSATAATGAGACTACCTCGGTCCTGGAAAACTCAAGTAACAGTCAAAGCAATGGTGGCGATAAAGGGGACAGTAACTCACGTRCAAAAGGCGATMAAACTTCGCAAGAAGGTCTCAAAGAGCGACGAATCAAAACATCATTGCCTTCTGGTGTCTCTTCCAGCGTCCAGCGCCGAAGGAATAATTCGAGGACCTCCTACGGTTTGCGTCGCCGGCACAATATGGTGCTCAATGCCATAACGGACTGGTTGGTCGGTCGGGGGGCCACCAGCGTCGTTCTCGACAAGCCCCTATACAAAAATGACCTCCTGACGCGGGTTCTAGGCGAGTCGAGCCAGAAGCTCAAAAAGAAATCCAGGGCTCCAGACCTGATGTGCATGGTCGTGAACGCGGGCGCTAGCACCGACATARAGGAATGCCTTGTGGTGGTCGAGGTAGCTGTGGCATCGGATCCCAACAAGGTTCGAATGAAAAAACAATCCAAGTACAAAGACCTGGTGGAACTCCTGACWGGGAGCAGCAGCCAACGTCAGTGCTGCTTTGCCGCCSTCGTAGTTGGAGACGACGGTCACATTCCCGATGGAACAAGGGCCGACATTCGGTCTTTGGCGCAATTGACAATCCAGGCGAGCGGTGGTAGCAAGAGTCCAGACGAAGCAACGAAAGAAGTGGAAACAGAACTCTTTTGCACACACCTGCAGTCGCTGGTCGCATCCCTTCGAAAATAAAAATAGTAACTGCTACTACTTTCTTCTTTTGCTTCAAGGGATTCATCGAGTAATCTAGACGTTGCATTTCCTTTTTAATTCCGTGGCCAGTATTTACTACTAGTGTGACTCTGAGAGAAACCAATATCCTGTTGTTTTCCCCTCTTGTAGTCCACATTAAGTAGCATTATGCATTGATATTCTTAGTTTTTGATTAGGAATTGGCCCAGCACTCCCATTTATAATAGCATTCAAAAAAGGTGAAAAACTGAAACTCACTGAATTTTGTACTAAGAATTAAGTTCTTGAATGTGATTATTGTGATCCTTTTCAAATGTAACAGAACATGGAMGCCACACAGGATACAAGGCACTTCTACAAAAGGTTGTTTGGTATGGAATAATCACCAGTAGCGACACTTCTAGTAGTATCTACTAGTACTAGTAGTACTACTACGAACAGAGCCTTTGGTCGCGCCTCCACAAAACCTCCTCGGAGGGATGCGCCGCCCCTCGGAGCAGCTAGACGCATTCCTTCTCACGAAAGCAATGGCTCTGGCCTTCCTAGTAGTGCCTCTTCTAGTTCACGAGGTTAAACATAATATTAAGTTTTTTTTTTTTTTTTTTACTACGAACAGAGCCTGGTTGTTAGCTAGGATCTACAGAGGTGAAGCGGTGTTGCCACGGTAGATGATCTTTCCTRACACAACCACCACATCCCCAAGCTATCCACCACTGAGGCTAAATCCCGAGTAGCTAGTGAATAACCTCACTCCTCTATTGTAAACCRCGTATTTACACAGTATGGGAGCCTACTAACATTCGCAGGTTRTGAGCAACAAAGAGACGTGCCTCAAACTCATCAACCATCACATCAGACCAATTGGATAGCCTACTAACATTCGCAACCACACCAAAAACATTCTCAGCCAGAACTATCAGCGCCTGCCTGTACGAACGGTACGAGTACTMATGCAAGTATGAACAGAATGCTCAATAAATAGGAAACCAGTGTTCATTTCGAAGAAAGGCTAATTCTGTCTTCGTGATCTTTTAACACTTTGTGGTAGAATTCTCTGTTGTCTCCTCGATTTAAAGTGATCTGTCGAAACAAGAAACAACATCAAATTACAAGACAATCATTCGACAAACCAGAAAGCAATCCACGATCATTCCATCAGAAGAAGAATCAAACTTCCGAAGCAGCAACCAACGGACCAGAATCACGAACTCTGCAATATGCCATCCCTCGTTGATGCATCCATCGCCACTGCATTGATTTCACCCGATCCACTTTCGTTGTCGGAAACCGCAAGCGCTTCTGATGGCGCCGCCGACGCCGGTGCACCTTCCAAACCCAACGAGAAGAGCAACGCTGCCACCGATAAGGAGAACGAAAATAAAAAATCAAAGGCAAAGGAAGAGAAGGCTCCCACAGTCGTGACGGCGGACGAACGCTTTTATGCCGTGGATTCTTCCAAGCTAAAAAAACTAAGGGAGGAAAAGCCCTGGGTGGGTACTTCTGGACAACAGGAACAGCAAGCGAGAGGGGCCCAGCAAAGCACCGAAAGCGGGACGGCCTCCAAGCGACCACTGGCCAAGTTCTTTGAGAGCGTTTCCCTTAGTCCCAGCGCCGTAACGAAAATGATGATGCACTGCCAGTCCGGTGTGGAGAAGGGCATTGCTCAGGGAGGGAATCCAATCGAGGGTAGGTGTCTTTGTCTGTCAAGTTGAAGAAACCTTGGGTGCGATGGGATGGACTGGYAGTTCCGGAAATTGTAAAATAAAACGAGCCACGTCGCGAAGCGGTGTTTTGTAACATCTTTTGCCGGTGCTTCCAAATCCTAATTGTTGTTCTTATTATAATTCTCACATAATTTGATTTGATTTTATTGCGGTATCACATTCACAACTGCCATTGTTCTCTTGAATGCTCGCTTTCATCAGTCATGGGACTCATGCTCGGCCGCCCAGATCCACACAAACCCACAAATCTGATTGTCACCGATGCTTTTCCTTTACCCATCGAAGGATTCGAAACACGGGTCGTTGCCGACGATGAAAACGTTGTAAACCACATGATTTCATTGGGAGAATGCCTGGAAAGGACCCGCAGGGAGAAATTTATGGGTTGGTATCATTCCCATCCTTTCGATCTGATCTTGGGAGAAGACTCACGGTCCCATTGTTTCTTGTCCCAGACGGATCTTTCGACGCAGCTTCAGTGGCAGCGGGCAGAAGATCCACACGGGAATCCGTTCTGCGCTGTGGTAATCGATCCGTTGCGTTCCATGCACCTGGGGACGCCCCAGCTTAAGGCATTCCGAGCCTTCCCCCCTGAATATCAGAGTCCGACTCCCAACGAGTGCCCCGATGGTTCCATTGTTGAGAGTGAAAAGCTGCGGTTGGAACGCTGGGGGTCCTGCTGGAATCGTTACTACGAACTAGGAGTCGAATACTACATGAGTGCCGCCAGTCGCTCGATTCTKGGGGATCTCACACAAAACTATTTGTGGATGAAATCCTTTCGGCGGGAAAACGCCGAGGACGGAGTCGCGTCCGGTGCCGAGGGGGGMGCCGGCGGATCGCAATCCGCCATGGTGGGTGCGCTCAGGGAGATTGCCAAGAGCGCCTCRTCCGTGACGATTGCCAACGGCAGCGGCAACCAAGGCGCTGGCTTTGGAATGTCCGCTGGCTTGGGCGGGGGTGGCTCGATGGCATCGCTGCGTGGCGAATCTTCCGTCGTTCCCCTTGGTTCGGCTTCCTCGGTCGAGCCCCTGGTCCGCAGCCTTCGTTCCAGGGCCACGCAGGCAATGACCGAACAAACCGCGCGGACCGTTCACGCCCGGGTGTTTGCGAAACTGAATTCCTCGTCTCCAGGGATGTCGGGAGAGGGAGACGAATAGAATGGTCCACAKGGCTGTAAAAGGAACAGCACCGCAATTGTATTGCTTTTGTCGGCGAAAAGAATTGGTGCTGTGTTGCGATCTGCCAACGACGACAATGAGATTTACCTGCGTTTAGTTTGTCACGGATGCATCTATTGCCAWGGTACGACGAGATTCCATGRAGATTTCTTTTCGAGATTCAAACATGATATTCAATGCACGGTAGATTATGGATAGAATGATGATAGAAAGATCGGAGCTTCGAGACAGGGCTTCAGAGCTAAACATATGCTTCGAATGATYTAGACTATCTAAACAATATTGTAATGGCGTGCGTGGTTGTAATTAAAAGCGCRTGCGCGTAATGTGCAGAATCGTGAAGACTCGTAGAAAGAAAAACGAGAACCAAACAATGGCACCGTGCCTGCCCARCTGCGTTGCCGAAAGGGAGAAAAATTGGTTGATTCGTAAAAAGAAAGATGCTCGCYTCTAACGAATACCTAAGTATCTACGACGAAACAAAYGAATGGAAGCCTWGCAGAACACGAATTCTGCAAGCCGTGTTGTTGTTCCCKAATGGGACGGAACCAAAGTCCATCGCCAAGCAGAGATTCCTCCACGTCAAATCGCACCCTTCCCAAGGCTTTTCCTGGCACAGAGAAAAGGCACGCCGCGTGTTCCGGTCCTACCACGCGATCCATCCCCCGGCCGTGGCCGCCACCACCGCAACAAGGAATCCAAAAGCCGTTGTTCCGCGGTCCTTTGCCCCGCTGGAATCCATCTCCATCGTTTCGCTTTCCGGTTCGTCTCCGTCATCTCCGGCGGAAGCGGTGGCGTTGGTGTCGGCTTCGGCGCTTCCGAGGCACCGCAGCTTGTACGACGGGTCGTGGACGCCCTTCGCCCAGGGCTCCCCGTCCGCGTTGGCACAGGCAAGGTTGCCGGCCCCGCAGATCTCCGGGCTCGCGCCGTACTCCTCGTNTCCCCCGGCCGTGGCCGCCACCACCGCAACAAGGAATCCAAAAGCCGTTGTTCCGCGGTCCTTTGCCCCGCTGGAATCCATCTCCATCGTTTCGCCGTCCGGTTCGTCTCCGGCGGAAGCGGTGGCGTTGGTGTCGGCTTCGGCGCTTCCGAGGCACCGCAGCTTGTACGACGGGTCGTGGACGCCCTTCGCCCAGGGCTCCCCGTCCGCGTTGGCACAGGCAAGGTTGCCGGCCCCGCAGATCTCCGGGCTCGCGCCGTACTCCTCGTTGGCACAGGCAAGGTTGCCGGCCCCGCAGATCTCCGGGCTCGCGCCGTACTCCTCGTAGTCCATGCACCTCATCCAGCAGAACATCGACGTCGCCTCGTCGCACTCGCCGGGGTCCTCGTGTCCGTCGCCGGCAAGGCCCCGGGAGACCACCGCGGTCGGCGAGGAGCAGCCGAGGCCGGAGGGGTCTCCCCGGATCGTTGCGGCCCGGAGCTCCCCGAAGGTGTTCGCCGCGGCGGAAGAGGGATGGACCGCCCCCGGGGGCGGGAGGACCATGCGGCCGTACCAGAGCCTCTGGGCACTATCGTTTCGGTCGAGCGAGACGGCGTGGGGGACGGAGCGGAGGCCTTGGATGCTGCCGTTGCCGCTCTGGTTGATGTATTGGTGGACGCCGTCCCCCAGCATCACCACMAGGTCGTCGACGAACGGGTCGAGGTCGAGCTCCGCGGTGGATCCGTCCGACAACCGGACGAGGAATCCACCGGTGGACGATCCATCGGTTCGCTGGCCGGGGGCAAACACGAGCATCATGCCCTGGTCGGTGTGCCACTCGATGGTTTTGGTATTGGCTTTGTCTTTGTCTTTGGTTTGGGAACCGCTGCCTTTTCCCGCTTGCGACTGCGGGTAGTACGAGTGAAAGTGCTCCAGGTGCTCCCCCTCGTGGATGAGGCGGTCGGCGGAGAGAAAGGCCCCGTCGCCTTCGCCGGCTGCGGCCAAAGAGCTGGGCACAAGGGCGAACCGTTCCGCGATCGCCCCCAACACTTTTTCGACCCMTTCCCGAAAGGGCCGGCTCGATTCGGCAAGGGCTGCGCAGGCGGGAGAGGGGTCCCTTTCCGCAAAGAGGCCTTCCCCCGATCCGGCCAGGGTATGCATGGCGAGCGTCCGGCGGCGGTGGAAGCCGTCGATTCCCACGTCGGCAAAACCCTCGGTGTGGAGCCCTTCGGCGCCCCTGGCGGTGGTGGCGAGGCATTCCCCGAGGTCGGCCATCATGGCTTGCTTGCCCAGGTTCGGTACGTCGGTGATGGAGACCAGCCCGACCTCGCGGAGGGCCTTCCAGAAGACGTCGTTTTCGTCGCCTGCGTTGGTTCCGTGCTCGGAGGGCAGCAGCTCCGCAAAGGAGATCCGGGCGGGGACGTAGTTCACCGGTGGGTTTTGTGCAACGCCGACGACGATGCCGACGCCATTGGCATGGGCATGGGCACCGGGGTGCGATGCCGCGCAGAGGTAGGCAAAGGCCAGGAGTGGAGTGTGTCTCTTGCAAAATGGGGTGGTTCTCATCTTATTGCTTGCTCGGAACCGAAACGAAATGGAAAGGAGGGGTGGGGTTGGGTAAGGTGCAACCGACGCTTTGTTGGCAAGACCGAAAGGTAGGATTGCAGTGCGATTGAAAATTTTTTGGAAGGAATCAATCCGGCTCGGAATTTTGGATCCGCAGGTGTCACCCATACCGTGCCGTAAGTACGTTCGTACCGCAGTGCTTCTAGTCTCGAGTCTCGAACCACGCCACATACAGAGATCCTCATAGTTCTCGTACGCTTCGTACGGGAGCTACGATTACTACCCACCATTATGTACAGTACTGGTCTGTAGCGTAGATAGAAGAACTTGTACCAGTACGCCTGCGCTTCGACGATGTTCTTCCAGATCCCGAAACGACACGAGCGAATTTTTGGTTGCATGAGCTCGTATCCATACTACCCAGGTAGCGTACGATGGTACCGTATCATCCCTGTGGGGCTTAGCAAGGATCGATCCGGTCGTTCTTGGAATCTTGGTTTACAGTCCGTATGATTGACCAGTATGGCAATACGCGCACCGAAAAGGTCTTGCGCGAATTCCGCTCCGTCCCCAAGAATATCGAGCTTATCTTTTGTACATTAGGGTTGAGGTTAGTTGGTTAAACTGTACTTGGGTACTCGTACCGGTAGACTGCGGTGGGATGCCGATTCCCGATCGTAGTACCGGTAGGCAAACCAGACGGTGCGAACGCAACGATTACTTTACTCGTAGTTTCCTATGAACGACGACAGCGAGCTCGTTGACTATTGCCCCTGTCCCGAACTCCGGAGGAGCTTTCGCGTGGCGGAAGCATGCCATGGAAGCCCCTAGAATGCCAAGACCCTCGTTTCAGGAAACCTCTCCGATGCAAAGTGTCTCATCTAGTACCGTAGGAGGGGTACGGTATGAGTTGCGAGTACAGTAATACCAATAAACCCTCATTTGTGTTCTCTTGTGCTCGTGCTTCGCTCGTGACGGATCTCGAGAAAACAGAAACCTTCCATTCGACACAGGCTCCGACGATACGAAACAAAAACCATCTTGATTGAAAGATCAATCCACGCAGTCGTCGATCCTTGACGCACATCACACCACACCACACCACACGATAGTGTACGCATAACTCGTACCGATACCGATATCCGTACGTTACGAGTACTTGTACCCATATCCATAGCATCCCAAGTCCCAACCCAATCCACCCGAGCGAAGACAGAAGGCAAGACCGATACATTCGCGTTCGACGAATCTCTCCACATCCTGCCGAGTCCTCCAAATCCAACGAATCCAACGATTCGGGGCAAGGAACAAAAGCGCCAAACAACACAGGATCCTTACGGCACGATTGGTGCACAAAATCAAGCCACAAATTACAMGGCCGAATACAATACGAAATACGAACAAAGCCTTAAGGACAACAAACGCACACACAAACAGCACCCAAAATGACGACGACGAGAACGACGAGAACAACGACAGCGACGACAGAAAGGGCGGCAGCGACGATACGAAGGCCCGGGGGGAAGACACCGTCCTCCCTGGCGTTCCTCGCCGCGGGCCTCTGGATTTTCTGGGCCGCAACGTTGGTGCTCGCGGGAGCAGCCACAACGACGGAGAACCCGAGCGAAAAGGCCGTGCCTACCTTTACCTTTGAAGACCTCCGGCGGATTTCCAAACACGGTGCGAGCGCGGGGGCAGGCGACAGCGACAGCGAAAGCAGAAACCACCACACCCGAATCGAGGAGTTCCGGCGGACCCTCTCGACGACCGGCCTGCTGGCCGTTCGCCTGGACGGGGAGACCGGTGCCGGCGTTGCAGTTGCAGAAAGCTACTCTTCGGACCGGAGGGCGGCCCTCGACGGTCTCTGCTCCTGCGTCGACCACCCCGGCTTTCTGGGGCTCGACCAGACCCACTCCATGGTCCTGGATTCCTCGTCCACCGTCCGGACCAGCGTCGCCACGGCCACGGCCGGAAAGGACCACCCCCTGCCGCTCCCGGCCGGCCTGGAAGACGCCTGCGGGCAAGACGTCCTCGGTGCCATGGAGGGCCTCCGGGACGCCCTCTCCTCCGTCTCGGGGGCCTTTGCGGAAGCCCTGGACGGGGCCCTCGGAACMGGCTTTGGCCGCCACGGCCACGGCCAWCGACCGCTCCTCCGGACCGAGGACGGGAAGTCCTACCGGTCGGTCTCGGAGATTGTCCGCTCGGCCAACCACCTGGAGCATTTCCACGTGTACACGCGCGAGCCCACCGGAGGGGGCAACGACGACAGCAACGACAGCGACAACCAGTTTAGCAGCAGCAGCTACAGCAGCTACAACAACCACGACGACGACGACGACGACGACGGAAGCCTCGCCTGGGACTGGCACACCGACGCGGGGCTCTTTCTGGTCTTNCGTTGGCACAGGCAAGGTTGCCGGCCCCGCAGATCTCCGGGCTCGCGCCGTACTCCTCGTAGTCCATGCACCTCATCCAGCAGAACATCGACGTCGCCTCGTCGCACTCGCCGGGGTCCTCGTGTCCGTCGCCGGCAAGGCCCCGGGAGACCACCGCGGTCGGCGAGGAGCAGCCGAGGCCGGAGGGGTCTCCCCGGATCGTTGCGGCCCGGAGCTCCCCGAAGGTGTTCGCCGCGGCGGAAGAGGGATGGACCGCCCCCGGGGGCGGGAGGACCATGCGGCCGTACCAGAGCCTCTGGGCACTATCGTTTCGGTCGAGCGAGACGGCGTGGGGGACGGAGCGGAGGCCTTGGATGCTGCCGTTGCCGCTCTGGTTGATGTATTGGTGGACGCCGTCCCCCAGCATCACCACMAGGTCGTCGACGAACGGGTCGAGGTCGAGCTCCGCGGTGGATCCGTCCGACAACCGGACGAGGAATCCACCGGTGGACGATCCATCGGTTCGCTGGCCGGGGGCAAACACGAGCATCATGCCCTGGTCGGTGTGCCACTCGATGGTTTTGGTATTGGCATTGTCTTTGTCTTTGGTTTGGGAACCGCTGCCTTTTCCCGCTTGCGGCTGCGGGTAGTACGAGTGAAAGTGCTCCAGGTGCTCCCCCTCGTGGATGAGGCGGTCGGCGGAGAGAAAGGCCCCGTCGCCTTCGCCGGCTGCGGCCAAAGAGCTGGGCACAAGGGCGAACCGTTCCGCGATCGCCCCCAACACTTTTTCGACCCMTTCCCGAAAGGGCCGGCTCGATTCGGCAAGGGCTGCGCAGGCGGGAGAGGGGTCCCTTTCCGCAAAGAGGCCTTCCCCCGATCCGGCCAGGGTATGCATGGCGAGCGTCCGGCGGCGGTGGAAGCCGTCGATTCCCACGTCGGCAAAACCCTCGGTGTGGAGCCCTTCGGCGCCCCTGGCGGTGGTGGCGAGGCATTCCCCGAGGTCGGCCATCATGGCTTGCTTGCCCAGGTTCGGTACGTCGGTGATGGAGACCAGCCCGACCTCGCGGAGGGCCTTCCAGAAGACGTCGTTTTCGTCGCCTGCGTTGGTTCCGTGCTCGGAGGGCAGCAGCTCCGCAAAGGAGATCCGGGCGGGGACGTAGTTCACCGGTGGGTTTTGTGCAACGCCGACGACGATGCCGACGCCATTGGCATGGGCATGGGCACCGGGGTGCGATGCCGCGCAGAGGTAGGCAAAGGCCAGGAGTGGAGTGTGTCTCTTGCAAAATGGGGTGGTTCTCATCTTATTGCTTGCTCGGAACCGAAACGAAATGGAAAGGAGGGGTGGGGTTGGGTAAGGTGCAACCGACGCTTTGTTGGCAAGACCGAAAGGTAGGATTGCAGTGCGATTGAAAATTTTTTGGAAGGAATCAATCCGGCTCGGAATTTTGGATCCGCAGGTGTCACCCATACCGTGCCGTAAGTACGTTCGTACCGCAGTGCTTCTAGTCTCGAGTCTCGAACCACGCCACATACAGAGATCCTCATAGTTCTCGTACGCTTCGTACGGGTGCTACGATTACTACCCACCATTACGTACAGTACTGGTCTGTAGCGTAGATAGAAGAACTTGTACCAGTACGCCTGCGCTTCGACGATGTTCTTCCAGATCCCGAAACGACACGAGCGAATTTTTGGTTGCATGAGCTCGTATCCATACTACCCAGGTAGCGTACGATGGTACCGTATCATCCCTGTGGGGCTTAGCAAGGATCGATCCGGTCGTTCTTGGRATCTTGGTTTACAGTCCGTATGATTGACCAGTATGGCAATACGCGCACCGAAAAGGTCTTGCGCGAATTCCGCTCCGTCCCCAAGAATATCGAGCTTATCTTTTGTACATTAGGGTTGAGGTTAGTTGGTTAAACTGTACTTGGGTACTCGTACCGGTAGACTGCGGTGGGATGCCGATTCCCGATCGTAGTACCGGTAGGCAAACCAGACGGTGCGAACGCAACGATTACTTTACTCGTAGTTTCCTATGAACGACGACAGCGAGCTCGTTGACTATTGCCCCTGTCCCGAACTCCGGAGGAGCTTTCGCGTGGCGGAAGCATGCCATGGAAGCCCCTAGAATGCCAAGACCCTCGTTTCAGGAAACCTCTCCGATGCAAAGTGTCTCATCTAGTACCGTAGGAGGGGTACGGTATGAGTTGCGAGTACAGTAATACCAATAAACCCTCATTTGTGTTCTCTTGTGCTCGTGCTTCGCTCGTGACGGATCTCGAGAAAACAGAAACCTTCCATTCGACACAGGCTCCGACGATACGAAACAAAAACCATCTTGATTGAAAGATCAATCCACGCAGTCGTCGATCCTTGACGCACATCACAACACACCACACGATACAGTACGCATAACTCGTACCGATACCGATATCCGTACGTTACGAGTACCCATATCCATAGCATCCCAAGTCCCAACCCAATCCACCCGAGCGAAGACAGAAGGCAAGACCGATACATTCGCGTTCGACGAATCTCTCCACATCCTGCCGAGTCCTCCAAATCCAACGAATCCAACGATTCGGGGCAAGGAACAAAAGCGCCAAACAACACAGGATCCTTACGGCACGATTGGTGCACAAAATCAAGCCACAAATTACAMGGCCGAATACAATACGAAATACGAACAAAGCCTTAAGGACAACAAACGCACACACAAACAGCACCCAAAATGACGACGACGAGAACGACGAGAACAACGACAGCGACGACAGAAAGGGCGGCAGCGACGATACGAAGGCCCGGGGGGAAGACACCGTCCTCCCTGGCGTTCCTCGCCGCGGGCCTCTGGATTTTCTCGGCCGCAACGTTGGTGCTCGCGGGAGCAGCCACAACGACAGAGAACCCGAGCGAAAAGGCCGTGCCTACCTTTACCTTTGAAGACCTCAGGCAGATTTCCAAACACGGTGCGAGCGCGGGGGCAGGCGGCAGCGATGGCGACAGCGACAGCAGAAACCACCACACCCGAATCGAGGAGTTCCGGCGGACCCTCTCGACGACCGGCCTGCTGGCCGTTCGCCTGGACGGGGAGACCGGTGCCGGTGTTGCAGTTGCAGAAAGCTACTCTTCGGACCGGAGGGCGGCCCTCGACGGCCTCTGCTCCTGCGTCGACCACCCCGGCTTTCTGGGGCTCGACCAGACCCACTCCATGGTCCTGGATTCCTCGTCCACCGTCCGGACCAGCGTCGCCACGGCCACGGCCGGAAAGGACCACCCCCTGCCGCTCCCGGCCGGCCTGGAAGACGCCTGCGGGCAAGACGTCCTCGGTGCCATGGAGGGCCTCCGGGACGCCCTCTCCTCCGTCTCGGGGGCCTTTGCGGAAGCCCTGGACGGGGCCCTCGGAACMGGCTTTGGCCGCCACGGCCACGGCCAWCGACCGCTCCTCCGGACCGAGGACGGGAAGTCCTACCGGTCGGTCTCGGAGATTGTCCGCTCGGCCAACCACCTGGAGCATTTCCACGTGTACACGCGCGAGCCCACCGGAGGGGGCAACGACGACAGCAACGACAGCGACAACCAGTTTAGCAGCAGCAGCTACAGCAGCTACAACAACCACGACGACGACGACGACGACGACGGAAGCCTCGCCTGGGACTGGCACACCGACGCGGGGCTCTTTCTGGTCTTTGTACCGGCCTGGGACTGCTCGGGCACCGGCGGCGGCGACGACGGCGACGACCGGTCCTTCTACTACAGAGAGGGGGGAGCCCCGGTCCGGGCCCGCTTCGACGGGGGCCGGACCGCCGTGGTCATGCTCGGCCAGGGGGCCCAGGACTGGCTGGACCTTCCGGTGCCTCTTGGCCAGAACCGTGGGCCCGTCCTGAAAGCCACGAGCCACTCGGTCCGGTGGCAGCAGCAGCAGAAGCAACAACAACACCAACACCAACAACAGGAGCAGCAACGAAGGGCCTGGTACGGAATGATGAACCTGGTCCCCGAAAATTCCCTGGTCTACGGGGGGAAAACCCTCGCGGAAACCAAGCGCTCCCTGAGCCTGTCCCACCAGAGCAAGCAGGGCTTCGAGCCGCCGCCSTTTCCGCGGTCCGGGATCTCCCTGGGGTGCGGGGACCACCTTCCTTCCGGCAAGAGCGGTGCCCGGGGGGATCGAGACGACAACAACAACGACAACGACGAATCGCCGTCGTCCCTCCTTCTGGCCCCCTCCCGGCGGAGGCTCTCGATGCAGGACGCCTCCATGTGCAACAACGCCACCAACTTTTTTTGCTGGATGACCTGCATGGAGATTCCCAAGGTCGACCAGGCCGGCCTCTACGCCGAGGCCGGCTATTCCCTCTACTGCGTCGACGAGGCCACCCTGGCCTCGAGCGGGGACAACGTCACCAAGGCCCACGAGGCCTGCCTCGGCGTCCACAACGCGGCCTGCAAGGGGGCCTGGGAGAAGACGGTCCCCGGACTCCCGGGRGCGCCCGTCGAAACCTCGGGAGGCGGGGCYSTGACGGAGGAGCCCTTTTGCTACGGCGGGACCACCATGTACATGGARGGCTTCCACTGGATCCAGACCACCACCTGCGTCGTCTGGCTCTTCCCCAGCTGGATCCTGGACACCGCCGGAAAGTACGCGGCGGCGGTGATCGGGACCGTCYTCCTGGCCGTCGGCCTGGAAAAGTTCATCCAGCAGCGCCGCAAGACCATGGCGTACATGGAGGCCGGGCCGCGGCGCCTGGTGGTCTCGGCCGTCTTTTACGGAATCCAGCTGACGATCGGCTACCTCCTCATGCTGGTCATTATGATCTATTCCGTYKCCCTCTTTGCGTCGGTCATCCTGGGCCTGGTCCTCGGGCACGTCATGTTCAACGCCAAGGACGCGATCTGGCCCATCCACGAGCTCCCCGGCTTTGACGACCTCGGGTCCGACTCGGGCATCGACGACGAGAGCGAGTCCGGGGTCAACCTCTCCGAGATGGACTCCCCGCTCGGCTCCCCCAAGGCCGCAAAGGCTGCCGGGAGCGCCAGCGGCAGCGCCACCACGGCCTGCGGGAACTCCCGGAGCTGCACCAGCGGCAGAAGCAGCAGCGGCGGCGGGAGCTTTTGCAACGCCAGCACCAGCATCAGCACCCGGTTCTCCGGGGCGTCCGGCGGGGAGGAGCGGGCCATGCGGGAGGGATCCACGCACTGCCAGGACTTTGACTGCGACACCATCCACCAGGAGCAAGAGCAGCAGCAGCAGCAACAACAACACCACCAACACCAACACCAACACCACCAGCGGCACCATGCCCCCAACTACGAGTACGAGTACTACGGCTCGATGGGCGAGACGCGGGTCGGGAGCCTTGCGGCGGGCAAGGCCTCTCCTCCTCCACCGGCGGCGCCCGGCAGCAAGAAGAAGAAGAAACCCCTCCACCACGGCGTCCCGGAGGGGAGCACCCCTTGTTGCCAGCACGGTTTATAACACGGTGCGAGCAACCCCGTGCCGTGCCGTGCCGCAAAAGTAAAGTAGTTCGAGCTAAGGTCTTAGAAGCAGAAGTTGTATTGTTTTCGATCGTTGCGTGTCGAGGGTGTTTTCGATSAGATCGAAGGGTCTTTGTATGGATGGATACTAGCATTGGTACAAGTACCAGTACTAATGGTACTCTGAAGTAGTAGGTTGCTCTCAGCAGCAGCAGCTCATGCCGTGTCATTGTGAATTGGTACTCGTATCGGCAGCGATTTGCATTAGTAGCTCATGCTAGGGGCAACTTGTTCCAGCAGCTTTTTCAGCTGGGCTTGAAGCAGAAGTGTCTCGCATCATTTTTCTCTTCTTTTACAATCATCAACTCGTATCAGCAACACTCATTAGTGTAAAATTTGTAGACTCTTCTCAATAGGTAGCTTCGTTAAGTCAAGTAACAGTTTCTAACCTGGAGGAATGGCCGTGCCGTTCATCCTTGCGTTGTCTCATGGACTTGACGTGGACACTTGTACGTTTGTTCGCAAAATTGCGCTTCCAGTACTTAGTCACTACTGTAGTACCTCAAATTCAACGACTGACTTTCGTTTTCCAGTCGTGCACAATCGACCGTAATCGTATCGTTCCACCGTCAACCGTAGATTTGGCTTCGAATCCGACTGATGACTCACACGTTGGAAAAGTCCAAGTTGAATGAATGAAATTCTCGTTTGGTGCGACTTACGACCACTGTGAGTACGATTTACCTTTACCGTACCGTAGGGCTCTTCCGATCCATTGCCCTCTCGATGTCATTCCTTTCAAAATCGTTTGCACTTACAACAGTACCGGTACGAGGGAGCGGACGATGTCGATCTTGGCGGGCATGATGAACCCATCTCTGCTGGTGTGTTGGCTGGGTGTAATCTTGGGTGCAGGTCACAATGTTGCCCATGCCTTTGTGGGGGGCCGCACAACGCATACGGCGAGAGCGAAGACGACGGCAGCAACAATAAGGAAGGTTCAACATTCCCTGAACGCTGCTCCGAAAATAAAGCAGAGCCCGGAACAAAAGGCTCGGCGCAAAGAACTTTTGAAAAGAGACGGGCCATACTTCAAAGTTGACAAACTGAGCGGAAACATTGAATTCGGCGCCGCCACCAAACTCGTGACGGATCTCTCGCAAAACAAAGACGCCAACAAGGAATCGATCGAGGAATGGTTGAGTGACAACGACGGAAAAGGATTGGCACTCTCGATTTGGGACGAATCGCTGATGGAGGTCTTGCCCGACAGCGTGTACCGTTTGCAGACCATGCCCCTAAAGTTCGTAACGCTCGAACTCCAGCCGAGCGTCGATCTGCAGATGTGGACTCAACGGGCCGGGAAAAATCGCGCAGGACGCCAGCTCCCACCGATTTTCAAGCTCAACTCGGTCGGGTTCGAGACCAACCTGAGGCTTCTCCCGGGGATGGGGATCATTAGCTCCGAATCCCTCGGCATATTCATCGAGGTGGCGGGAGACCTGCGTCCCACGGAAGACGGCACGGGGGTCAAGGGAACGATTTCCTTCCAAACCAAGGGCTCGCTGCCACCACCCCTGCGGTTGTTGCCKGACTCAGCCTTGAAGTTGGCCGCTGATACAATTAACGATACGATCGTTCAGTTTGCAGTCGCGTCTTTTGAAAAGGGAGCAATTGACAAGTACAATGAATTCATGCAACAACGATCCTAAAGCACTACGAATTAGACGAAGGACAGATAGTTGACATAATTCACCGTCAAAATAAAGCGTTGTCTCGAAAGGAATATGCATGTATCATCTTTCAATATGTCAATCGAAGTGATTTCATGTGTTGGATTTCTACGTTAAGAATTGGTGTGCAAGGCCACCGTAGACATGGTCCTCGGTTTTTGGCCCCGACCCCACAAAGGCTCGCTGCTTGCAGGCATTGCTCGTTCGTATGATATTTGTGCGGTGCGAAGATTCCACGGCGCCGAAAATCCTGCAGTGGTCTGTTCGTTTCATTCCGGCGTTCTAGATGCTGTCGACGACGACATCGGCATAGGTACGGCAGCAATTTACGAGTCTTGCGTTGGGGACATCGTTGAACTCGGCCCTCCGAACCGCGGCCTCGCGGTCCGTTCCACCGCCCCAGGCCTTCGTCTTCGAGTCGGTCCACGTTTCCAGGCTCCGCTCGATGATCCGGTCCCTCTGGATTTCCACTGCGGTCTTCTTGTCGTGGTCGCTACAACGGTCGGGGGGAGACACAAACCATGTTTCGTCCCATAGCTCCGCCGTCTTCTTCCACCGCCCTATTTCTTGGCCGACAGGGAACGGGGCCCGCACACCCGGCCAAATTCCGCTGAGATTGGACCCYTCCACKGGCTTCCTGCTGCCAATGCTGCCATCGCCATCGAGTTCGGCCTCGAGCAAYCCCAGGAGGAGGTAGTTCCCCTCGACGATGACGATCTTGTGCGAGGGTTCGACCCGCACGGCGTCTTCCACKGGATCCGAGAGCACKCGATCGTATTCCGGGAGGCTCGCGGAACCAGCGCGCTTCGCCTCGGCCAGGTCGMGRGCCAGTGCCTCGGCATCGAAGGTCCACGGAGCCCCCCTCCGACTCATTCCCATGGAACCGTCGTCGTAGGAAGGTTCGTACGTTTGCGATATCTCTGCGAGTTTGGCTCTGGTGTAGTGGTAGCCGTCCATGGGAACCGCTACGGCCTTTGGGCTCGCRTTKTCTTCATTKTTGCTGTTGCTGTTGCTATTGTTCTGCGCTCCCTCTCCTGCTGCCCACTTGCAACCATTGATGCRATCGGCCACCGCAGCGGCGAGGGTGCTTTTCCCGGCACCGGGCCCCCCGGCCACCCCGATCCAGMACCGTCCGTCCAATCCCGTCCCCTTCCCGGATCGGTACAATCCCACGGCTCTCTCGGCTAGGCGTTGGTACGTGGATTCCATGGCGGCATCGGCTGGTGCTTTGTTCACCACCGGCGGTGGCTGNGTGATCGGGACCGTCYTCCTGGCCGTCGGCCTGGAAAAGTTCATCCAGCAGCGCCGCAAGACCATGGCGTACATGGAGGCCGGGCCGCGGCGCCTGGTGGTCTCGGCCGTCTTTTACGGAATCCAGCTGACGATCGGCTACCTCCTCATGCTGGTCATTATGATCTATTCCGTYKCCCTCTTTGCGTCGGTCATCCTGGGCCTGGTCCTCGGGCACGTCATGTTCAACGCCAAGGACGCGATCTGGCCCATCCACGAGCTCCCCGGCTTTGACGACCTCGGGTCCGACTCGGGCATCGACGACGAGAGCGAGTCCGGGGTCAACCTCTCCGAGATGGACTCCCCGCTCGGCTCCCCCAAGGCCGCAAAGGCTGCCGGGAGCGCCAGCGGCAGCGCCACCACGGCCTGCGGGAACTCCCGGAGCTGCACCAGCGGCAGAAGCAGCAGCGGCGGCGGGAGCTTTTGCAACGCCAGCACCAGCATCAGCACCCGGTTCTCCGGGGCGTCCGGCGGGGAGGAGCGGGCCATGCGGGAGGGATCCACGCACTGCCAGGACTTTGACTGCGACACCATCCACCAGGAGCAAGAGCAGCAGCAGCAGCAGCAGCAACACCAACACCACCAGCGGCACCATGCCCCCAACTACGAGTACGAGTACTACGGCTCGATGGGCGAGACGCGGGTCGGGGGCCTTGCGGCGGGCAAGGCCTCTCCTCCTCCACCGGCGGCGCCCGGCAGCAAGAAGAAGAAGAAACCCCTCCACCACGGCGTCCCGGAGGGGAGCACCCCTTGTTGCCAGCACGGTTTATAACACGGTGCGAGCAACCCCGTGCCGTGCCGTGCCGCAAAAGTAAAGTAGTTCGAGCTAAGGTCTTAGAAGCAGAAGTTGTATTGTTTTCGATCGTTGCGTGTCGAGGGTGTTTTCGATCAGATCGAAGGGTCTTTGTATGGATGGATACTAGCATTGGTACAAGTACCAGTACTAATGGTACTCTGAAGTAGTAGGTTGCTCTCAGCAGCAGCAGCTCATGCCGTGTCATTGTGAATTGGTACTCGTATCGGCAGCGATTTGCATTAGTAGCTCATGCTAGGGGCAACTTGTTCCAGCAGCTTTTTCAGCTGGGCTTGAAGCAGAAGTGTCTCGCATCATTTTTCTCTTCTTTTACAATCATCAACTCGTATCAGCAACACTCATTAGTGTAAAATTTGTTGACTCTTCTCAATAGGTAGCTGCGTTAAGTCAAGTAACAGTTTCTAACCTGGAGGAATGGCCGTACCCTTCATCCTTGCGTTGTCTCATGGACTTGACTTAGACACTTGTACCTTAGTTCGCAAAATTGCGCTTCCAGTAGTCACTACTGTAGTACCTCAAATTCAACGACTGACTTTCGTTTTCCAGTCGTGCACAATCGACCGTAATCGTATCGTTCCACCGTCAACCGTAGATTTGGCTTCGAATCCGACTGATGACTCACACGTTGGAAAAGTCCAAGTTGAATGAATGAAATTCTCGTTTGGTGCGACTTACGACCACTGTGAGTACGAATTACCTTTACCGTACCTTAGGGCTCTTCCGATCCATTGCCCTCTCGATGTCATTCCTTTCAAAATCGTTTGCACTTACAACAGTACCGGTACGAGGGAGCGGACGATGTCGATCTTGGCGGGCATGATGAACCCATCTCTGCTGGTGTGTTGGCTGGGTGTAATCTTGGGTGCAGGTCACAATGTTGCCCATGCCTTTGTGGGGGGCCGCACAACGCATACGGCGAGAGCGAAGACGACGGCAGCAACARTAAGGAAGGTTCAACATTCCCTGAACGCTGCTCCGAAAATAAAGCAGAGCCCGGAACAAAAGGCTCGGCGCAAAGAACTTTTGAAAAGAGACGGGCCATACTTCAAAGTCGACAAACTGAGCGGAAACATTGAATTCGGCGCCGCCACCAAACTCGTGACGGATCTCTCGCAAAACAAAGACGCCAACAAGGAATCGATCGAGGAATGGTTGAGTGACAACGACGGAAAAGGATTGGCACTCTCGATTTGGGACGAATCGCTGATGGAGGTCTTGCCCGACAGCGTGTACCGTTTGCAGACCATGCCCCTAAAGTTCGTAACGCTCGAACTCCAGCCGAGCGTCGATCTGCAGATGTGGACKCAACGGGCCGGGAAAAATCGCGCAGGACGCCAGCTCCCACCGATTTTCAAGCTCAACTCGGTCGGGTTCGAGACCAACCTGAGGCTTCTYCCGGGGATGGGGRTCATTAGCTCCGAATCCCTCGGCATATTCATCGAGGTGGCGGGAGACCTGCGTCCCACGGAAGACGGCACGGGGGTCAAGGGAACGATTTCCTTCCAAACCAAGGGCTCGCTGCCACCACCCCTGCGGTTGTTGCCKGACTCAGCCTTGAAGTTGGCCGCTGATACAATTAACGATACGATCGTTCAGTTTGCAGTCGCGTCTTTTGAAAAGGGAGCAATTGACAAGTACAATGAATTCATGCAACAACGATCCTAAAGCACTAYGAATTAGACGAAGGACAGATAGTTGACATAATTCACCGTCAAAATAAAGCGTTGTCTCGAAAGGAATATGCATGTATCATCTTTCAATATGTCAATCGAAGTGATTTCATGTGTTGGATTTCTACGTTAAGAATTGGTGTGCAAGGCCACCSTAGACATGGTCCTCGGTTTTTGGCCCCGACCCCACAAAGGCTCGCTGCTTGCAGGCATTGCTCGTTCGTATGATATTTGTGCGGTGCGAAGATTCCACAGCGCCGAAAATCCTGCCGTGGTCTGTTCGTTTCGGTCCGGCGTTCTAGATGCTGTCGACGACGACATCGGCATAGGTACGGCAGCAATTTACGAGTCTTGCGTTGGGGACATCGTTGAACTCGGCCCTCCGAACCGCGGCCTCGCGGTCCGTTCCACCGCCCCAGGCCTTYGTCTTSGAGTCGGTCCAMGTYTCCAGGCTCCGCTCGATGATCCGGTCCCTCTGGATTTCCACCGCGGTCTTCTTGTCGTGGTCGCTACAACGGTCGGGGGGAGACACAAACCATGTTTCGTCCCATAGCTCCGCCGTCTTCTTCCACCGCCCTATTTCTTGGCCGACAGGGAACGGGGCCCGCACACCCGGCCAAATTCCGCTGAGATTGGACCCYTCCACKGGCTTCCTGCTGCCAATGCTGCCATCGCCATCGAGTTCGGCCTCGAGCAAYCCCAGGAGGAGGTAGTTCCCCTCGACGATGACGATCTTGTGCGAGGGTTCGACCCGCACGGCGTCTTCCACKGGATCCGAGAGCACKCGATCGTATTCCGGGAGGCTCGCGGAACCAGCGCGCTTCGCCTCGGCCAGGTCGMGRGCCAGTGCCTCGGCATCGAAGGTCCACGGAGCCCCCCTCCGACTCATTCCCATGGAACCGTCGTCGTAGGAAGGTTCGTACGTTTGCGATATCTCTGCGAGTTTGGCTCTGGTGTAGTGGTAGCCGTCCATGGGAACCGCTACGGCCTTTGGGCTCGCRTTKTCTTCATTKTTGCTGTTGCTGTTGCTATTGTTCTGCGC
Source organism: Pseudo-nitzschia multistriata (assembly GCA_900660405.1). NCBI lineage: Eukaryota > Bacillariophyta > Bacillariophyceae > Bacillariales > Bacillariaceae > Pseudo-nitzschia > Pseudo-nitzschia multistriata. The sequence continues at coordinate 61,615 of CAACVS010000150.1, forward strand.
TCCCTCTCCTGCTGCCCACTTGCAACCATTGATGCRATCGGCCACCGCAGCGGCGAGGGTGCTTTTCCCGGCACCGGGCCCCCCGGCCACCCCGATCCAGMACCGTCCGTCCAATCCCGTCCCCTTCCCGGATCGGTACAATCCCACGGCTCTCTCGGCTAGGCGTTGGTACGTGGATTCCATGGCGGCATCGGCTGGTGCTTTGTTCACCACCGGCGGTGGCTGYGGTCCTGGGGCACYKGCCGACAGCGCCGTGGTGGTTGGCAGCGTCATTGCGATCGAAACCGTYAGGGTGCATAGAATGCCGCGGGCCGTAGGTCGCATGATCTACCGATCGATGCGGCAAGGATTGATGGTGTTGTGAATCCGGGGCGGACAGAAAATATTTCGAGAAAGATTGTGGCACTCTACCGTACGAACTGTGGATCAAGAATGRCTTCGCACCCCAATTACCTTACCGTACGTTCAAGTACTGTACGTATTGCTTTTACAGGGGACGGAGGAAAAGGGGGGAAAAGAGCGTTTTTTTTAGTAGCTGATGTTGCTCTTGATCTACTACTAGTAGTACTCTCAATAGTACTACCGTATTTCCTCTCTCCAAGAATGCCGTCGTATTACCACCCAAAAGTCAGAAACAAGCTTTTTTGCAATTGGAATGCTTCTTTCTTTTTTGTGTAGCCACACATACTAAAGAATCAATCTTACTTTTGGAGTACTGTAGAAGCAATGTGGGATGGATTAATTCACCATTCCTCGTCCTTCTGAGGGAGATCAACGACAACAACCACAACAAAAAACATGGCACAGATACAAAAATCGTTGGAAAATTAAAYGTGCTCAWTCTCAAAAAGAATGAAGTTACCAAATCGTTGARGATTACAAACCACCAGTATTCTTGTAGTTGTTTGGAGTGAGCGAGGAAATCAATGGTAGTTTTACTGCTCAGCAACAAGAATGCGTTGTCATTCAAAATGAAATGGATCAAMAAGTAACAATATGYAWCATGCAGTGATTAAAATAAAAAGTCGTACTAAAAACTACAAGCATGCTCCCAAAAATTCTAGAACGGCACCATGTCTCTACGGAGAGTCGGTGCTCATTCGGTGGGGTGCAAACTCCGGGGGTGGTTCCCTGCCACACCGACGGAACAAGTAGGCAACTTCGATGTCCTTTGTCAGTGGAATGATAAGGTCTCGATAGATYGCCTCGACCGTGGTCGGACACACCTTGTTCGTGGCTTCCTCTTCGGCAACGTCGGACATGGCCTCCAGAGCGGCAACGACGGCGGATGCCGCCGCGGCAGCAACAATGGAGGAGGTCGTCTTCTCTTCTCCGTAGAGGGGAGGAAGGTCCGCCAGCAACGGYTCCGTTCCGTAGGTCGCAGCCTTCAACCTGGCACGTCTCAGAACCTTGAGTTCCACKGCTTCGTTCGTCAAAAGTTTCATGACCCCTTCGGCATCGTTCGCATCGACCAGCGCTTGGTAGCCCTCGGGATCGGCTAGGTATTTGCTCTCGGCCACGAACTTTCCGTAGTGGACTCTTTTCGAGAGGGCTTGCAAGACGGCGATATCATTCAATACGCAGGAACCGTGCTGCTCGTCATCTCCCTTGGCGCAAATGGACGGGACAACCTCATCGATGTACTTCTTCAGCAATATTTCGTTGAAATTCACCTTSGACGCATCKCCAATATCCGAAAGCAATCCGCTGTCGTACTCTAGATCCTGTTTCAAGAATTGTGAGCAATCGCTCCTCAATTTTTCTGGATAGAAGGCRTGTTCCTCCGGGCTTTTGTAACGCCTCAATCCGCTGTGGAGTTTCTCGGTTTCGGTAAGCATGTATTCCAGGAAACTCTCGTCGTTGCTGTTCACGATCGAATCGAGGCCGCTCGCTCCCGGTTCGTAGACCACCTTGTTTCGTCGAAATTGCGCACGTTCGATCAAAGCGAAAATGATGGTTTCTTCTTGTCGAATCAACGAGGCACGAATCGAATCGAGCGATAGGACTTCCGAAGTCTTCACATTTTCGTCGCCGTCAACGGCAGAGTTGTTGGTAGAGGCTGCATCGGTTACCGAGGCACTGTTGTAGAGTYTAGAGTTCCACGGATTTCTTTCAACACCGTGTCCAACCCCAACAATCGAGGATGATGAAGAGGAAGCAAATGCATGGGACGAATCACTCATGATCGCGAAACCGAGAACTGCAACAGAAACTAGGACGGTGAATGTTATGGGTGTCGATGTTGTTGTGTTGGTATGGTCACGCCACCGCATCATTTTGTTTTCTAATAATATATCTGTTGGAAAGTTAATGTGTGGTAAGTTGCAGTGATTGCCGATTTCTTGGYGCACTCAATCTCCCGGAAGGATAAAGTTATGCCGTATGAACTTTATCTCAGGAATGGCTTTCATTGATCCTCTCTCAAACGATACGGGAGGTCACGTTGAAATGCATTGTTATTTTGTGTGGTGCTTGTTCTTGCGCATGAAATACAGTAATAGGGATCTGCTAGTGATTTCTCCTAAAAGCATGTTGGCACGCTCGTGACGTGCTGTACCGGTACGTACTTGCGAATAGAATCCAATCCATTCAAGCAAACAATCTTTCCTCAACGAGTCCCGAGTTCAATCTGAAATGACCAATTCGACCAAAAAGAAAACAGTCACGAAACACACGTCATTGGWGTTGACAGCAGAATCTCAAAATCAAAATTCCAGATAGGTGATGATTCTAGAAGATATCAACCATGGTACCGKTATTCTCATTGGTCGATGACTTCTTTGACAGATGTGGAATGGCGCTGATCCCGTCAACCTCGCAAATCAGGAGAACCACATCAACCGTGTCAAGTCATCACACCGTCAAATATCGAGAAATTGACGAGAAACTTCACCATCAAAACTGAAAAACAGTGAACACGGAAAWAGTTTCCTAACATAACCCATTGAATTGMCATCTTCACAATCCTAATCTACSAAAACCGACAAAACAGCCTAATATTACMATGTCTCGAACTTCTGCGCTATTCCTTCTTGCGGCTTTCTGTCTGTCGTCGTCCATCAATGCTTTCACGATGCAAACAGCTCGATCGGTTCAGGGAGCTCAGTTATTGCAATCGAAGAATATGTTGGCCTCTGTTCTCAAAATGTCTGAAGAGGAGGAAGCAGCAGCCAGCAAAATATCGGCAGACGGGACATTTTACGACGACGAAGTAAGTGGAATGATGAAGCAATTTTTTGACGTTTTTCGGTTTTAAACTTTGACATGGTATCAAAATGACGACGAGATCCTCACGAAACATTCCTTCCCTTGTCTGTTAATTTTCCTCAAACAAAAATCAAAGATCGATTCCGCACCAATTAAGACTGGTATTTCCGATTCGATGAGACAAAGACTCATGGCAGAAGCATCGACCGGGCTGGATTCGGAAAAGAAACAAACGAATGTCATTCTATACATTTGTGTCGGTGTCGCCGCATTGGTTGTTCTCGGAGGTGGAGGAATTCTATACTAAACACAAGGGAAAGGAACAAAAAACGARGTACMCTGCAGTGTCGTGTGAGGCCCGCAAACAAAACACGGCAGATCTATGTAGAATGAATTCTATCAGCTCTTGTTCCCGTGGTGGAGATTTCAAATTTCAGCGACAAGTCAAGATACAGGGGAATCGAAGGATGTCTGCGGTGTCAAGTAAAAAGATCACACCAWTTGAATACCTTGGATGTGAACATCATAAGGTAGGAATGAAACTGGWAGAGTTTGTCAATTATTCTTCCCTTGTGACAAAAGAGTAGGAGTAGGAGACTCGAGATGGGGATGAAATAGAATGCGCCTTCCTCRACGATAACGATTATTTTTAATTGATGTATTATAATGAATCATTTGGATTTTCCAATCTAGGTCTCAGAGCAGAGTAGATTGTTAGAATACTGATACGACTGMGACATACGATCCTAGTGCAACGTCATTATCAATTTGGTAGAATCTTCACTTSGGAGCCAAATGTGCAATGCGAAGTCTGGGAAAGAATGATGCTTGTCGTTTTCATGATTCTTTATATGCATTGAAATCTTTCCGCTGTTCTAACTCTTCCCCCAATCATACCCATCACCACTTGGTAAGACCTTACTCCATCATATGATTACATCTTGTTCTCAAGATAGTAAGACTCGATAGTGATACCATCTGCCACCATTAGTACCGCATCTAGTAGTACAAAACGGAGGTGACAATCCTACTAATGCCGCCATTGTCAAACCCGACTCAATTTCTTCGGATTTTTGCCTCTCGTGCTATTCTATTTTCCGTTCAGAGTTCATCTACTGAAAACCGGGAAAGGAGGTACAACATTATTATGATACTCGTAATATCACTGCGTGCATCACATAAATCTGCTGCTACTTGCACGAAGACTGTAATACTCCTAGCAGCGCTAGGAGTGGTAGTAGCTAGTAGAAGTGTTCAACATGAACATACGAAYAACATATTTCTGTAATTCTCATCACTCATCCYRTATCCTAAGAAGCTCAAATCGTATCTCGTGTACACGTTTCATGTTACTCGTAAAAACGAAAATAAGTGCGTKCTTTTCACCGTTATCTAATTCRTGGACGCGGGAATTGGCATTCACATGGATAGTGATGWWAATCTTTCCAGTCACGTTTCCTAACTACCGCTGCTAATTGCCTCTCTCCATTACTCGTAAGCAAAATTTGAGACTGYTTTTTATCGCCGGTGCGATTTTTTTCAACCAAAACCTSAATTRATACGCGGTATTTTTTGAATACGTAACAATATCTAGTCCTCATACAATATCGGTGAACTTTCCATAGATTCTCTGGGTATATATAGTTCTCACAATCCCAGGCATCGATAACAGAAAGCACAGGTTTCTTCATCATATAATTGAATCATTACGAGCATGAAGATTCTATCGATCGTGGTTGCGGTAAATGCCGTCTTAGCATCTGCCCAGTCTCTATTGCGAGTTAGAGATGGTGCAACGGATGCCAASAAGAAGCGCCGTACCAACACCAATGGCAGAAAGTCCCTTTTCATGATCCCTGCTCATAATGAGAAGGTTAATGAACAAATAGATTCGAAAGTTCAAAGCGTTCGTCTTCCCACAACTAAATTGAACAAGATCGAGGAAGAAGTCTTTGAAAAGGAAGAGGTCAATGACCAAAAGATACGCAAGCTGGGTATATCGTATGACGATTACTGGGAGAAGGAATTATTTTTTTCTATTGAGGAAAAAGGAAAAGGAAAAGGGAAGGGTGGAAAAGGAAAAGGAAAAGGAAAAGGTGGTTCGAAGGCCTCCAAATCCTCGAAGAGTTATGGCAAGGGCAAGGGAAAAGGAGGATATGTTGCCTCCTCTAGCTCCGATTATTACCGTTACAAAGTAACTCATGAGCACAATGATGGCAAGGGGGACGGGAAAGGAAGTGGCAAAGGAACGAAGGGCTACTATTACTACGGATCTAGCGGAAAAGGCAAAGGAAGCAAGGGCTATTACGATGACGACTGGAC
>CAACVS010000150.1:86997-98151 GCA_900660405.1 Pseudo-nitzschia multistriata
TGTAGAGGACTATGTAGTCCAGTATGGTCTGTATTCTTTTGCAGTAGTAGTAATACATTAATAATAGTAATACTAAATCGATCCTGGATTACGTGCGTATGTACAAGCACGAATATCGGAAGTTSTAGGAATTTTCGTCCAAATACTTTTTTTATTCCACTGTGTTCGTGTAAGAAATCTAAGTAATTTTTGTTCGATAGAAGAATCCTATTTTTTTCGTCAGGGACGTTCGGTATCGACGATTTTACCACCTACCTTTACTACTAGACCCGTTACTGGAATGGAATTAGTAGACGCCACGTGAGACACTACTTAGACCCATTTGAACAGTCCCACAAACTAAGTATGAAATTCGATACTCAAGGGGGGGGGCTGGGAAATTTGAAAAAAAATTTCTGGTAGCGTGGCTTATATTATGGTAGCATTTTTAGTCGCAATCTGGTAGCAATTATAGCTACCATCTGGTAGCAATTATAGCTACCATGGTAGCGATTCTGGTAGCTGGTAACGGTTATGGTAGTAAAGTATGAAAACACTGTAACGTTTCTGGTAACTGATGTTTTTAGTATAAGTAATACATACTCACGTCCACGTTACAGGATGAAAATTTTAAGTCCTTGCTTTGCTGGTGGGACTGTTTAAACTGCTTGCTGGCTGGACTGCTTTTCGCTGCTTGTTATAAAGCAAGCAAACAAGCAACAGCAACAACAACAGCAACATGGTGCAACTAGTACAACAAAATAGGAGTGATCATCCCGCGATTGTCCTCATAATAAAACGATGGCGAGAGCTGGAGCGACATCATCTAAGAGAGGCAGAAGACAGCAAGAGCAAAGCAGAAACCCTGAGCCAGTCTACTTGAAACTAGAGCTATCGAAGAAAATCGCTTGCTTTAACTTTTGGATCCATCTTAGGACTGAAGGGAGAGAAGGTTGGAACGCTAGAAGCAAGCCATCATCTATCTACAATTACAGAAGCAGCCGATACATTCAAAGTCACATCAAGCAATCGAGCTGGCCCAAGATTGGGAAGGTATGTAACAAGAAGAACAAGAATGAAGGTTCAAGTCGTTGTCGTTGCTGAAATTACTTGTTCCTCCTCCAACGTTGCTGAAAATCTTACTTGTTCCTCCTCTTGTATCGATCTCCACCACAGAGTATGGCAACACTTGCTATTGATCTACACGAACGCGGAATCACACTCATTAACCCATACAAAGAAATCCAAGAAAAGCTTGCAGCAATTGCAAAGAAGGAGGAGGAACAACAACAAGAACAAGAACCCACCAAAGAGGAAGAGGAATCATTTGAGGAAGAGGAGGAAGAAGAAGTCGAAGACACCATGCCACGAAAGAACAGGAAAGCCATCGATAGTGATGATGAGGGTGATCATCTTTCGGAACTCGTTGAAAGATCCCTCCAGATCAAGGAACCAGCAGTTCAGTGGGTTAGTGGATCCCTATCCTATCCAATCCTTTCCGGTCGATGGGAAACATTTGATCATGATACTGATAGTACAACATCCCTCTGCTTGATGAGGATGCTCATCCACACTGGTGCACAGGAGTCAGACTTCAGGCTCTCCTATGTCAATAAGAGGACCTTTCGAGTGGCATACAAGTGGCCCAGCTTCATGCAGAGGTGTATGATGCAGACCGACTTGGATATGGGAACAGCCAAGGATGGAACCTTGGTCCAAAACTTCCCAGCTGGACACGCTTTGTATACAAGCATGGGCAAGACAGCGAAGAAGCTCAAGGATGATGATGGCTTCATCTGGGCTGAAGGCTTCTTCAAATTCAAGAATGATATGGATACTTCTATCTTTGTTGCTGAATTCCTAACAATTAACATCAGTGTAAATGGCAACAATAATGATGGAAACATCCTCCAAATTCAGTTCAAGGAATGGGATGAGGACGGATCAAACCCAGCAAGCTTCCAGTCTCCAATTCGAGCCAAGAGAGGTGGAAATGTCAACCTGTGTAAGTCGTCTGCTGCTGCTGCTGCTGCTACTGGTCCTCCTCCGGAACCTCCCACTTCAGCTGGTGGTGGTGCTGGCTTAGCAGAGGAGGAGAAAGAAGAGCACAAAAAAAAGAAACACAGAACTAACAAGGATACTTTGTCTCCCCCTTTGCCTCCTCCTCCTATCCGCCTCCTGCCCTTGCCACCAACGACTCCTCCTTCTTCAACAAGGAACGACGCTGCTGATGCATCGAAGAAGAAGAGGTTGAGGGAAGAGGAAGAATGACAACTACTGCTGAAGATGGAAGAGAATGAAGAGAGCTTTCATTCATTTGATTCATCCATTGCTTCCTCTGAAATAGACCCAATCAGGTCTTTCCATCTTGCCAAATCGTATCTAGAGGACCTTGAGAAGGTTCTTAGTAATAGCACCAGAAGATAAAGCACAGCAACGCTTACACGCTTAATGTAGTAGCGTCTATTTCTGGCGCACCAGCACTAAAGTAAAGAACAAGCTTAACAATGAACAGTTGCTCTCTAGCAAGACTGGACGCAGCAGCAGTAGTCGCTGTAATGTACTAGAGCAATCCTTCAAAGACCAGCTTCATAGCTGGCATGCTTGCTCTGGGGACTAGAATTTTCAATCCCACCATGGAGTGCGTTTCAAGCAGCGTTGCAGCTCTCCTGCACTGCTGGTACTACTACTACTACTTTTCAAGCAGCAGTAGTAGCTCTCCTGCACTGCTGGTACTACTACTAGTAGTTACCAAGCAAACTGGAGAGCAAAATGGCAAACTGGAGAGCAAATTCAACTTTCCTAGTACAAGCTGTACAGCAATTTCCTGTAGAAATTCCTTTTGCAAGGGGGGAGCCTTGCCAGTTTGCTCATTTTAGTAAATCGCAGCACCAGGAGGAGCAAACTGGAGAGCAAAATGGCAAACTGGAGAGCAAATTCAACTTTCCTAGTACAAGCTGTACAGCATTTTCCTGTAGAAATTCCTTTTGCAATGGGGKAGCCTTGCCAGTTTGCTCATTTTAGTAAATCGCAGCACCAGGAGGAGGAGCAAACTGGAGAGCAAAATGGATCAAATTCAACTTTCCTAGTACAAGCTGTACAGCATTTTCCTGTAGAAATTCCTTTTGCAAGGGGGGAGCCTTGCCAGTTTGCTCAATTTTAGTCAATCTTCACCTCTAGCGCTACTAGTAGTACTAGTAGTACGAGGAGTCATAGGCTACTACTACTACTGCTAGCATGCTGCCACCTGGAAGCCTACTAGAACAGCTTTGATTACAGAAGGAATAGGCCACCAGTACTAGGAATTAGTAAAAGCTACTAGTGTAAATAAACTGTAGTAGTTCCTCCGGGAGGGACTGGAATCCAAGCCTCTCCACGCCAGGATGATTTTGATAGGCCCAGAAGGAGTTGACTCGCCAGCAAGCCACGCTCCAGGGGGTTGCTCCAGTCTATTGCAACTACCCCGTGAATAGAGCTCACTTGCTGGAGACCAACGCTGCGCTGTTGTTGCTGCTGGTGACTTAGAAATAATTAACATCATACTCCAGCCCATCCGAAAATACCCTTGCCCCAGACTGAAACTTGAGCTGTGTTATAACAGCAACAGCGTGGAAACACAGCTTGTGATGTTGCATCATGGTTGCCTTGTTTGATTTCATGTGTCTAAAATGAGCAGTAAGCACATTGAATTGTTTCAATCTGCCATTGATAGCTTCCTGCTGGGCCCTTGCATTTGATTTCATCTTCCTTATTTCACTGGTCAGTCCCATCCCAGGAAGCTTGAGTCTTCCATCTTTCGCATAGCCACTATCAGCCTCAACAGCTTCTTCAGCATGTATGTGTTTTCCTAATCCTTCAATGAATATTGTCGAATCGCTAGTACTTCCAACAAAAGGACCATTGATCCAAACAATCCATCCAGTATTCAAGCAAACAGCTACTTCATACTTGAGCGCTGGTCCATTGAACTTGTGGGAATACATCTTTTTCGACCACGGATGAGGCTCAAATACAGGGCAGTCTGTTCCATCCACGCTTATGAAGCAATCAGTTTGAATTTTCCCACTGTAACCATTAAATCTGTTGTCGAGACTAATCAAATCATCCTTTAGTTCTGCAATCCTTCCCACGAAGTACCAAGACCACTTTCGAAAGGTCTTTGGAGAAGGCCATCCAACAATAGAGCAGTGAATCTCAACAGTAGAATAGACCTTGAGGAAAACAAGCGCCCAGAGCAAATGCTTGGCCTTTCCCCCAGCAACAACTGGTCCGTGAGCAACAATTTTTTTCCACAAGTCTGCTACTTGTTCAGCTGAAGCTCCAAAGCATGATTTGAATCTCATGTCTTTCTCATTGCTCCATATCTTACGCTCTGGCCAACAAAGAACTTCCTTTGCGAGTATGTCAAAGTCTTCTTTTGTTAGCGCCATGCCGACACCAGTGGGCCAAAGTCCAAGGAGCAGTCGTACTACTAATCACGAGAAAAATAAGGTTCTAGTCCATGGATTTCTACCAGGAAACAACCAATGAGTCGACAACTAGTGTAATGAGACTCGTGGTGTTGATTATACAATGTTTTGAAGGATTCGAAGTGCTTAAAATGAGGGAAAATACCATGGTCAACAAGCAAACGCCGCTAGTATTTTATGATTTGCTTGGGGGCCTTGTTCTTTACTACTACTACGTACAGGTGCTACGTAGTGCGTAGTAGCAAGCACTCTTATCAGTACCGTTTTTGGGAGTGGTCCCATGAAAACAATTTCAATTAAAAATTGTACCGTATGGTAGGAAAGATATCCTACCAGAAGTGGACAAAAAATGCTACCATATTGCGACTAAAAATGCTACCAGATTGCGACTAAAAATGCTACCATATGGTAGCGTTTTTTGCTGCAATCTGGTAGCATTTTTTGTCCACTTCTGGTAGGATATCTTTCCTACCATAAAAAAAATCTTAATATTTGATTTCTCTCAACCCCCTTCCCCAACTTCCAGTCCGTTGGACTTGATATTGCTCACGACTGAATTCTAAGTAGTGTCTCACGTGGCGTCTACTAATTCCATTCCAGTAACGGGTCTAGTAGTGAAGATACGTGGTAAAAACGTCGATACCGAACGTCCCAGACAACTGGATGGAGATCCAGGTTTCGTCACAGGGCAGGACTCTTGCGAGCGAAAAACAATGCAATTTCGAAGCTATTCCTGTACCGGTGCCCTTACTGGTACCGTATGGTAGTACGAGTAGAAGGATTTGTACGTTGTACCGTACTTGTTACCGATGGGACCCGTACACAGTAGAGTCGCTCTCGCTCAGGGGTCATGACTCCTGGTACGGTACCGTAGAGCTCTACTGTACTAAGCAATATCCTTACACCCACTAGCACTGTGCGCTGCAGRATGAGTTAAAGAATGGTAGTACTTTTACGAGTAAAGTACGTACTAAAAGTAACACCCCATCCTCTGATTTTGGTGGCACGTGCGTTCCCTAAAAGAAAATTCGAGGCGGGCGCGCCGAGGATTTTCTTTTAGGGAACGCACGTGCCACCAAAATTGTACGACTCCGAGGCAAGTGAGAGCTGCTGAATTTTGCTTTAGGAAGGGTCCTTTTCCGAGGCCCCCGGCCGAGGAAAAGGACCCTTCCTAAAGCAAAATTCAGCAGCTCTCACTTGCCGAGGAGGAGGACAAGAGGAGAGGGGTGTTAGTTGTGTAATCCAATGCTTGTAAGGTTGAGCAGAGTGGAGGAGACCCTTGTTTTCCCATTGTCGACTGCTGTTTGTTGCGGCTTTTCCGGGGGGACAAGAAAAAACCTGTAGGGACGACAAAAAACCTGTATCACTACGTGATTTACGTAGGCCTGGTACAAAATGGTACGCGTAGAATCTGTACTACATTCTACTATGCCGTGCTGCATTTTTTGGATTTCACTCGCAAAACAGCTGCAGCTGCAGTATTCATTATTTAAATCTAGCTCACTTTCAAAGAGGCTTCTTCTTTGCACTTTGACCATGGGAATGGGCCTCCTTTGAAGATTTGTAAGTGTCGTTTGTCAGCATTGTGTGTGTCAGTGTCCTCCGTATCAGCGTCCTCCTCCGTACTATCAGCAACTCGTATCAGCGCGTCCGTATCAGCGTTTGCCGTATCAGCGGACACTGTATCAGCGTCCACTGTATCAGTGTTGTTTGTTGTTTCAGCAACCAAACTATGAGCACTTCCTACTCTGATATGGGAATGGGCTCTTATCCCTCCCTGGATCATCCTCCATATTCGTATCAGCATCTTCCGTATCACCAGCGTCCTCCGTACTATCAGCAGTGATCAAGGAGCCTCCGTATTAGCATCCTCCGTATCAGTGAGCGAGGAGCCTCTATATCAGCATCCTCCGTACTATCAGCGTCCACCGTATCAGTGTTCTTGTTTGTTGTTTCAGCAACCGAACTACGAGCAATGCCTCCTCCGATATAGGGGAATGGGCTCTTATCCCTCCCTGGATCCTCCTCCAATATAGGGGAATGGGCTCTTATCCCTCCCTGGATCCTCCTCAGTGTCCGTATCAGCAGTTCGTATCAGCAGTTCGTATCAGCGTCCTCCGTATCAGCATCAGCGTCCATACTATCAGCGGACACCGTATCAGCGGACACTACTATATCAGCGTCCGTATCAGCAACTCGTCATATCAGCAACTCGTATCAGTGAGCCTCCTCTGTATCAGCGATCGAGCCTCCGGATCAGCATCCTCCGTATCACTGGCTCGTAGTATCAGCAGCGCGTATCACTGGCTTCTTGGCTCGTATCAGCATCCTCCGTATCACTGGCTCGTATCAGCAACACTCCGTATCACTGGCTCGTATCAGCAGCTCCTCGTAGTATCACTGGCTCGTATCAGCAACTCGTATCAGCATCCTCCGTAGTATCAGCAACTCTTACTACCCGTAGCTACTAGCAGCAGGAGCACCGTAGATAGTAGAGCATCATACTAGAAGTACATAGTAAGAGATGGTACTGAAGTACCATGAGGTGGTACCGAAGTAATCTAAGTGAGTACCAAAGTACCACTTTCATTTTTGTCCGTTGTGCCTATTTCAAACCCTCATTTTTTCATTTACTTAGGGTCTCCGACACGTGCTCGACCGTGCAAAAATTGGATTACCATCGTACTTACTAAGAACAGTACCTGTACTATTGGAGGATATGAGCGTAGAAGTACCGCACTACGAGTAAGTACGAGTACGTACCGGTACTCATAATTGTTTCTCTAGATGAAGKGGATGATTTTTTATTACAAATCATGATCAGTCAACAAYCCACAATACAAAGAATGMCTTGCACATATGGCAAACTTACGTTGCATCGTGGTATTCCATAATGGCATTGTGCATAGGACTGCCGGTAAAATCTAACCGACGCTCTTTGTGCCGCCTTCTGGGAAGAGAAACATCTTCCTATCGATTCGGCTTCCGGTCCTCCCGAGCAATGACGACGAAGKGGACTTTGGATGCGCCGAAAATGCCACATTCCTCTTCTTCGTATGTGTTCGAACCTCCTCCTATCTCGAGTCTTCCCGTTGTGGGAACCTCGAAGCAGTTTCCCGTACGAAGAGTGTATTGCGTCGGAAAGAACTACGTGGAACACGTGATCGAAATGGGAGGCGATGTCAAACGGAACAAACCGGTATTCTTTACTAAACCGAATATTGACGGTGTCGTATATGCCGGTTGTCTCGGGAATAGTAGTGACAAGCCAACTTCTATTGATTATCCCCCTGATACCAAAAATCTTCATTACGAGGTGGAACTGGTGGTTGCTATTGGAAAAGAACCAAACGATTGCGTTCCGAATGATGTGCTGTCACCAAACATTCTGGATTGTGTATTCGGATACGCTGTGGGAATCGACCTGACCCGTCGGGATTTACAAGACGAGGCAAAATCAAAACAATGGCCCTGGGACACCGCAAAATATTTTGATCAATCGGCGCCGATAGGGCCCATCACACCCAGAAAAGAAGGGAACGAGGATTATTTTGACGACAACACAGGCAAACTCGAAAAGCGAACCATGGCGTTGACTGTGAATGGGGCAACCCGACAATCCGTAGACCTAGAAAAGATGATTTGGAAGGTGCCGGAAATTCTTTCCGAATTATCGAAATCTTTTCGATTGAAACCAGGCGATTTGGTTATGACGGGAACACCATCTGGAGTTGGGCCGGTGGTTGTTGGAGACCGACTGATAGGAACCATTGACGGATTGGTAGAACCCGTGGATATCACCTTGGTATAGAYTGCAAAATAWAMTGTTGCGCACACGGCATGTGTTGCTGGAGGGCAATGAATGGTTCGTAATCGATGAGTCTACGTCGCCACGCATAGTATTAGAGACTTCTTCCGTTCTGTCCCATGCTTGCATGCAACGAAGCGCAGACTATCGAAACACTTTCCTGCGCCCGTTGTTTGTAACATCAAAAGTAACAGAGTGGGATTGGCATTGATTGTYGTATCGAGACAATTTCGGTGGGAGAGAAAGATTACTGGAAGGCAGAAACGAAAGCTTTTGCCAGTCCACGCTCATCGTACGCATTTATCTCTGTTACAGGACGTATGTGTGGTACGTACAGTACTTATCCCCAACAGGATGGACAATTTTCAAAAATTCCCCCTGTTTTTACTTTACTCTTCACGTACACACCGTACAGAACAGTACAATTATGGAATGATGCTTCAACCAATTTTTTATTTCTGCACTCAGAAATATTCGATGAAACAATAAATACCTTAATATCAGCAATATCGGTACACTAGTACGGTACGATATTCATGATGTCAAGTTGTGAAAATCAAGGCTGAAATCGATCGTGCGTAACCATGTACTAGTAGTAAAAAATAATGGAATTAGTGTACAGTAATGTCGTTCAGTACGAATCCCTACCGTACATAAGACTGTTCTTTGTTCTCGCTGGGGGTCATTTTCATTGACATCCGTTGTTCCTGGAGGCGTTTAGAACAAARAGCTCTTCACTCACGATTCGCAAACCCTTAGTATTCTATTGCCTTCGATTTATTTTGTGATCGGAAGAGTGAAATGGTGCTTCTTATATGGTCATAGTTGAAGTATTTCAACAGAAACGGTAATAGGGACCAGTAGTAATACTATCACAAACCAATTATTATGAAGCTTTATCGTGATAATTCAGAACTGCTGGTGTTGCTTTTCAACGATTGCATAATTGCATAATACCATGAATCGTAAAATTGCACGTAAAAACTGATCGTGAAAAAGTTTTTGCCGCTTTCGATCGATACTGGGTCAGACCGTACCGCTACGAGTCGCTACCGTACTTGTATTCAAAACAGCCACTTCGACTTCAGTAGCTGAGGACACATAAATACCAAATACGGTAAATCAAAACGAGCATAAATTGAAGTAGTACTACTCAGAAACAAAACGTGACTTTGTCAAAGATGATGCAAAGGTATTTTCTGATTATTGCAAGCACAATACTATCGGCACTGATCTGTGTCGATATTGCCGTTGTCGATGCGAGGGAGCTGTTCGAATCCTTCAACGGCAGGATCGGCCCCGATTCGTCGTCGTGGTTTGAACCCTCGCTATGGAAYGGAAAGGGAAAGGTTCCGACGCAGAATGATGCTGTCGTTTTCGATGAATCCGATACGTATGCAGCCATTGATAAGAAAGACATYGTTGCCAGTGTATCGGAGCTCATCATCGGCAGATCTGCATCTTCCGATTCCATTGGGTCTGTTCAACTCGACTTGTTGTCGCAGACAAAATTGGCAGTTCAGCAAGACATGACTATTGGTGAACTCGAGGGTAGCGATGGGTCCGTATACGTCGATGACAATGCTTCGATTGCTGTCGAAGGAAGTTTGACCGTCGGATCCGGCGGGAATGGTCTCTTGGTGTTGGCCAAAAAAGCTTCAATCCGAACAGGGAACCTTAGTGTCCGTGGTGACAACAGTGGAGGTGGAAGCAAAATTGTAATGGGCGTTGCATCAACGCTAACGGTTGCAGGTGATAAGCGTACTATGGTGAATGAAATGATTGAGAATGGACTGATTGTMAAAGAAACAATGGATTCTACAGCAACACTGAAGGTCGGCACAACGGACGGCAACACGGTCGTCACGGTGGCCACAGAACCCCCCGAACCCCCCATATCGTGCGAAAACCGAGGTCTCAAATACAGAAATCAAGGAAGGAAAAATTGCAAGTGGGTTGCCAAGAAAAAGAACAAACGCTGTAAGCTATCGTGGAAGAAGGAGAAACTTAGCGCTTGGTGTCCAGGTTCTTGCAACAAGTCATGCATTGATGACGGTGACGGGAATAATCCATGTGCCGATGGAACTTTGAAATATAAAAACATTAAGAAGAAAAATTGTAGATGGGTCAAAAGACTCACAAGATCTCGGTGCAAGTTACAGGTATCGGACGGGGTCAAAGTTTCAGAAATCTGCAAAAAAACTTGCGGCAAATGCTAACTTTTACTCTGCGAAGGCAAAGTTCACYACTCATGGAAAAAAATCAATCAATGAATTTAATAAGATCAGTATTTATGTTCGGCATYAACAGCTTTATACAGCACTAGCTATGTTCATTAGCACTTCTCCTCGTCCGTTTCCCTTTTCAAAAGGAGTTGCCCACTTTGTTACTGCTACASCAGCAGTTCGTCCTCGCTGCCATCATTAGAGGCAGAAGACGTTATTGTGTCCCTGAACTATTTACTCAAGAGCAAAGTAAAATCAAGAGGAGATTATAACCAGCCAATTTGGTTTTTGTGCTCCTCGCAAATAGAATCAATGCTTCTAGTGCGGTACGGTACCAGTAATTGAGAGTACGATACTCGTTATGATGGTCTTCGTTTTGTTTCAGAAGAAGGAGTCACCGGTACCGGTACGTACATGCATGTGGTACGTACGTACCGTACGAGCCCAAATGAGGTGCATTGTTCCCTGTTCCCTCGGTAGAGYCGTGTAAAATTTGTACCGACTTCGGACCTGTCACAACCTCATCAGGGTTCGTTCCTCGTACGTACCCTGCGAGTTTCTTCAGTCCCCACAGTAGTACGAGCATTGTACCTACCGGCCGGTATGATACGATCAGTAACGTACGCCTAGTGCAAGTTACGGCTCACTGCTCACTCACTAGCTACTCGTGATT
>CAACVS010000151.1:42601-57464 GCA_900660405.1 Pseudo-nitzschia multistriata
TTCTGTCTGGGCCCATGTTGTAGGACCATCTGCCACTTGTTGTCTATTTGATCCTCTGCTATCTCCAAGTCTAGGATTGCATCTTCAAAGTCTTCTTGTACATGGAACAGTTCTTGTAACCCATGTTCCCCCGAGAAGGTTGTGCAAGTCTTGGATAGCTTTCTCGCTGGATTTCTGAGATTTATTGTCATGGAGACTGTCTTCAATTGGGCTGGATCGAAGTTGTTTGTAAGTCTTAAACAGGATCGGTGTGTTTGTTTGGAGGAGTTGTTGGTTGATTTCACCATGGTSGATGTGGTATTTTTGGTTATTTTTCTTAAGGGTTGATTAATTTCGATACACGAAAATCACTTACTAGTAATTACTGTGCACGAGATTACGTGTACTCTTAAAGTATGTATGAAAATTGAATTATAAGATTAGAATTATTCGAAGATTAMCAAGCGCATTMACGAGAATTCCGAAGTTCCGATTAGAACCTCATGTAGACCTGGTAGGGATTCTACCCGGAGGTTCTCTATTCCGGACTCGTGACATCTCTATTCTTTGTGAGGTATTCTCGAATAGTATCTTAGACCTCTCACGATCCTCAACCAACGGATTGTATGATGGATCCTATGATACATACATAGGAAGCGTACCTTACGATAGGTATGTAGGAATGATATGATCCTTTATTCCTTCCTTCGGAGCTTTGTATCGTACGTACGTATACTTCCAATACAGTACGTACGCATCCCTTGCAAGATATACTTGGAATAGTCTTGGTTACATTGCTTGGTTGCTTGTTGAATGATGGAGCCAGGGAGGAGGATTCTCCCCTTCGGAAGGGGATGTCACCATGGTGGGGTCTTCGGAATTCGGAAGCCGGAAGGAGCTTGTCAGGTAGGAATGTACGTATGAATCAGTAGGAAATCTAGGGGATAATTTTCATAAGCGAAGTTTAATTTCGTGCGTTTGAAAATATTCGATTTGAAAATTATATGGATCCATGGGATCAAGTGAGTCATATATGTATGGTGTGTATGAATCTTTAGATACAAATCATATGTATGTATTGTATATATGAATCATACCTCCAATCTGATATACTATGGACAGCAGGATGAAGTTCAAATTTATTTGGTATTTTTATTAAGTTTCCACATTTCTGTGAAGACTGTGCATGAAATACGTGTACTCTTAGTATGTTTAAGTGTGTATGAAAATTAAAATTATAAGATTAAGATTATTGAGCGCGTTCACGAGAATTCCAAAGTTCCAATCAGATCCTCATGTAGACCTGGTAGGGAATCTACATGGAGGTTCTTCTATTCCGGACTTGTGATATCTATGTTCTTTGTAAGATATTCTAACTCTCGATATCTTGGACCTCTCATGATCCTTGGACCTCTTACAATGGATCCTATGATACACATATAAGAACCGTACCTTATGATAGATATGTAGGAATGGTACGCTCCTTCATTCCTTTCTTCGAAGCTCCGTACTACGTACGTATACTTCTGATACAGTACGTACGTATCTGTTGCAGAATGGATGAGCTCCAAAACTATGATCCTTTGGAAACCATTCCAGCAAGCTAAATTTATCAACCTAATACTAGGTCTAGAACTACTGACTAATTTTGAGTTTTTAAATAATGGGAATTGCCCAATGACTTGACACATGAAAATGACGTACGGTAGGAGTCTTAGGTTCGAAGGTATGTTCATAGGGTACTTCTTCTCCTGATCTGTGTAGGGGTACGAGTACGTCAGTGCGCCACGACAAGAACCCCGTCGTCACTGTCGCCAGCCCAAAATGATGCGCTGAAAAGTAGAATTCAGCAACAGGCACCAGTTTGAACCAGTACGTACTCGTACGTACTACCGGCTCTGTACCGTACGTAGACACGTCGCAGCAGCAACTGCCACCAGTTCGATAGATGCCGCCGCTCTGTACCGGTTCGGTATCCCGCTACTGTTGCGATCGTATTGTAATGTCGACGAAAATAATAAATAATATCTTGCATCTCCACATCTCCACATGCTCTGTGCCATCGTCACAAATTACAAATCTTGTTGGACACATCCCTAAAACCATCATGAAATTCTCAACTGTCGCAATCCTTGGACTCATTGTCAGCACCGCTTCGGCCTTCACATCGGTTTCGAGACCAAATCGTGCTCCCTTCTCGACTTCTCTCGGCTTGGTCGAAACGGGGGAATACGTTGACAGAGATGTCTACACCTTTGACGAATGGGCGACAAGCTGTGGGGTTCAAAAATGTGCCGGATTCCAAATCACTACTCAGGATGGATCCGACTTCTTCGCTGTCACCGACCAGGATTTGCCCGCTGGAACTCCTATCGTTTATGTCCCCCCGGAATTGGTCCTCTCCTCAAACAGAGCACAAGAGGAATTCGGGCAGAGCCTCCAGTACGCCGAAGACCGAATCAAAGAGGGTGGTGTAGCCAATCAAATTCCTATCTTCCGACTCGGTGTCAAAATTTTGGCTGAATGGGAAAAGGGCGAGCAGAGTCCATGGTATTACTGGCTCAACTCCATGCCTCGAATCTTCATGAATGGAGTTTCCATGACTTCAGCTTGTTTCGACGCCCTCCCTCCATACGCTGGATGGCTTGCGGTAAGTTCATCAAATGGAATTCTCCTAGTTTCTGATTTCCTTCGACTGTAATCAGAAAAGATTCGAAACTTTTTAATTTATCTATCTTCCACGTCTGATATCAGGTTTCGCCGCCCCTCTCAAATCGGATTTTCATTATTTTTGTTGTGAATAGATGAAAGAACGAGCGAACTTTGTCAACTTCAAGAAGGCGCTTCTTTCTGCTCCTCTCAACGAACAAACCGTGACGAACGAGGAGCTCGTAAAGTGGGCCTACAACGTTGCCCTAACGCGATCATACTCCCTCTCGTCGTCGTGCCGACGCATCGCACCCATGGTCGACTACTTCAACCACGCATCGGAACCCAACCTCGATATCCAATACGATGACTATGCATGCACTGTTTACGCATCGCGTGACATTGCCGCCGGCGAAGCCCTAACGATATCTTTGGGAACCGGAACCAACCCATCTCCTTTGTTCGCAACCTATGGATTCCTCGACGAATCTTCCCCTGGAACATTTTGCAAGCTCATGGACTTGCAGGACGATATGCCGGACATGAAATTGGGATTCAAAGATCTTCTGTTCTACAAGAACGGTGAAATTGCCCCCGAGGTTTATGATCTCGTCCTCTACAGTATCCTAAAAACCGACCCCAACTTCGAATTGGGCCCCTTCTTTGACGCCTGCATGGCCGGTGACGAAGATACCAAAAACGCATACCACAGCCAATACTTTTCTTACACATTGGAATACCTAAAAAACCACGTCGACAACACCCTAGTAGAACTCGACCGACTCTCCAATATGGCCGCATCTTACGACCCTAATGCCCACCCCCGCGCCCCTCTTATCTTGCAGCACAATGCTTTTGTCAAGCAAACCTTCGAGGCCGTCAAGTACAACTTAGATTCCATGTGAGACGTTTGTTGGATATGTAGAATGGAACGAGAACCACGAATGAAAGCGATCGAGGAAGTCAGCTTCGAAACATGTGTATGAATGAAAATAATGTTTCATTACCTTGCTGTCCTCCGAGTTTTTAGTTCAATTAATAATTAGCAATCCACTTTCATTATTTTTTCTGAGTCGAAATAAGTTATGATCTTGCCTCCATCTCAATGTACAATGATCTGTGTGACTTCCACAGCATGAAATACAATTGTTAATCCCAGTATTGCATGCGAGCATGTCAGGATTGGATCAAACAGTATGAGTTCTAGAGGAAAGCATCTCTTAAAATCAAACTGTTTCAGTTGCATTGTGAAATACGGTATCAATGACCTTGTGTTACGAAGAAATGTCGAAGTACGTACGGTTGTCCCAACCGTACGTTGCCTGAGTTTTTGCAGCCTTGTCTTTCTGTACCTCAGGACACATGAAGAATTATAGCAAGTATTATGTCAGTATTATCATTGGGTATTTTTTTGGACTTGTGTTCAAATGTATGTTGAGACGTTTGGCCAGTCATCATATTGCAAACAAGGCATGGTTTATTGAATGACCATGGGTTGGCTTTGATTTGATTGATTGACATTGAGTAGGCTAGATTGAGAAAGTCGGGGTCTACTTCAGCAATTTGGATTTTGTTTACCAAAATGGGATCTGGTGCAGTTTTGGGGCACTTGTAGGTCGGAACATTTGTGTTGAATCTGTGAGGGGGGGGGGGTTGATATACCGATTTCACATTGGTTGGGCTATTTGGAAGGTTTAGGTATTGTTGAAGGGTAGCAACAAAGTTGGATGGTTTGAACTTGTGTTTGAGGTGAGCAAAATCTTGTTCATGATGCATTTCTGTTTGAAGGAATGAGGAGTGAGTACATCCGTTTACAAAGTGTTCACGTTGTATTTGTCATAAACTGTTTCTTTCAAGGCACAAAGCATGATGTAATGGTTGTATTTCTTCCAATATTCCATAAGGGAGAGTGATCCTTGGCTAGGAGGCGTTGTGATCAGCATGGACGGAGATTCAATTAAGAGAGGGTGCATTTTGCAGATGATTGCTTTCAAGGCTTCATATCCATGTCCATTGTGAAGCTTGACAATATGGCAGAATTTATCTTTGAGAGCGCAAGCACTGTGAAGTACATCCCAGATGATTTGTGAGTCAGTAGATATTTTCATTTCAAAAGTCGAATGAAGGTAATCTTCTTGTTTTAATCCAAGGGTGAAGCCATGTGGGTGGTTGCATGTATTGAATTGTACGTACTGTAAGGAAGCATACGTACAAACGATGCTCCCCAGAATAGAGGGACATACCATTCTTACCTATATATCATAAGGTACTATTCATATATATATATATATATATATATATATCATACGATCCAACGTACCAAGGATCCTAAGAGGTCCAAGATACCATTCGAGAATACCTCACGAAGAACAAAGATGTCAGAAGTCCGGAACRGAAGAACCCTCGTGTAGATYCAGTACCAGATCTACACAGGGATCCAATCAGAACTTTGGAACTCTCATGAACGCACTTGGTAATCTTCGAATAATCCTAATCTTATAATTTCAATTTTATACACACCAAAACATACTGAGAGTACATGTAACTCGTGTACACAACAAAAGCAAGGATATGGGTCACAATAATTGCTATAACAAGAACAATGGGTTGTGAAGCATGTGTACCAATTGTAGTGTTAGTATGCTGTGTCACCTGCAATCTTGTTGATGTTGTTTTGGAAGTTCTTTTCACTTTGTGGTCCAAGATCAACGAGGATGAAGTAAGACGTCTTGAGTAACAAAACCGGGTGGCAAGTTTTGGGGGTCTCGGTGATATTGTTGGGTTGTATGTGGTTGTGCTGAAGTATCGATAAGGTCAGTGAGAGTATCAGGAGTGTGATACTTGTACAGAACTGCATTTAGCTTGTACCAAGTCATGAGTGATGACTTGAGCTGAGAAGTTCAATTGGACAAAGGGTTTGATGCTTGAAGTATGAGTCTTCTGCTTTGGGGCAAGTTGTTCGATCATCATGTTTTGTTGGCGCAGGATGTTGTTGCTTTGGGTGAAAAGGCAGACAATGTTGGGATCAACTGGTGGGGTTGGAGGTGGGATGTTAGTACCACCTCCTTGGACCAAGGGAGGCAGAAAAGGAATGTCACTAAAGTACACAAAGTCATAAACGTCTTTTGCTGGCTGGCTGTTGTCTACTTAGACAGGAGACCAGTTGATATAAATGAACAGAGTGTTTTTGGTTTTGGACTTAGAAACAAAGTTTAAAGCACAGGTGATGGTATTGGCATCGTTTTTGAGTCATGTATGTTTGTCCTTAGCAATGTCTGCCATAAGGTTGGTTTTGGTGTCCATGATATGTTTGATATGATCTTTGTCACCAGTGTTAATTGCACAATGTTTGATGTGATTGATGATATCAAGTTGGATGGTTGGGAGAAAGAGGGCTACATTGTTAAATGTGTCTTGAGCTCTGTTGAGGTAGATTTTGAAGTTGTATGAGAAACCATAGGCAGTGTTCATTGCTTGGGTTAGTTTGGGGTAGTTAGCCTGGTCAAGGAAGATGAGGTCAAGGTATTCAATGTGTGGATAAAACTGGTGTGATGGGGCAGATTTACCAACTCTGGTTTTGGGAGTCATGTTGAAGTGTTGTGTTGAAGTTTGAAAGTTAGGAAGACGCTGAGAATAAAAGATATTTTGGTTTGGATCAAAATATATTTTATGGGATGTTGTCATGAAGTGATATTTTGATGTAAATTGATATTTTTGTAAAACTATCAGTTTTCATTAGAAGCTTGAATATTGTTTTGGAAGGAAGTTTTATGGCAACGTGGGTTGGTCTCGTAAATTGAGACGGTCATGTTGTGGGAATAAAGAGGAAAAGTGTTAGTGCCCTTGTTTGCGCGCGTATGGAATTTATTTTTAACCTCCAGGTGGGAGTTAAAAATCAAAGTGGGATTATCAGTGCCAAGTGAGTTCCAGAAAGCAAGAATGTGTTTGGTAAGAAAAATTCTTGAAATTTTGATACAATGAAACAATGAATATTGGGCAACAACAATGGTGATAGTGTCGAAACAGTCGTTTTGTAACAGATTGTGTTGTTGCAATTGTGTAGTGATAGCTTTGATGACAGTGACAATGCATTAAGCATTGTGCAATATTGAGTTTGTTGTTCAAAGGTGTGTGAACAAATTGTTTGGTAGAGTTGTGTGATGAGGAGAGAGCACGCCTAAAAAAATCACCATGGTGGTGATAATTTTTATTGGAAGGGTGTCATAACCTCTGGAGGTGACTATCTAATAGTAATGTAAATTGTGTGCTAGAAGAAAAGTGAGTCGATGCTCAGCTCTTATTGAGGATCGACAAACTATGAAATCTAAGACCGATCAGAATGAAGATTGAGTGATGTGTGAATCGAATGAGTCGAGTCACACACGCTAGTGAATCAACCGAGTCATGTCAATCATATGGATCCATGGGATCGAGTGAGTTATATATGTATGGTGTGTATGAATCATAGATACAAATAATATGTATGTGTTGTATATATGAATCATACCTACAATCTGATATCCTACAGACAGCAGTACTAGCAGTACAAAGTACCGTACAGTTACTTGACCGTGACCATTTGCACATTTTCAGTTGGAAAAACTGATCTTGATTGCTATCTCAGTACAAACTCATGTAGAAAATACTATTGTAGAAATATTGAAAAGGCACTATTTGCAGAGGGGGAACAAGTAAAATTCAAAAAAGTTATACCATGAGGACAAGAAGTAACAAATCAACAACGCCTCTGGCAAAGGTGCCTCCACCAGCTCCTTCTAGTAATACCACAAAGAAGAAGGATGACAACAGCATTGACTGCGGGCATCGCCAGAATAGAGGGAGAGCATGAGTAAAGAATGTCTTGGTACAGCACGCAGGAGAAGAACAAATTATTCTCCTCTCAGAAAGCAAGAGATCCATACTGGAAGGGAGTTGGTGCTGAGATAAGTTGGGCCATGATGGAAGAAAACACTCTACCATTAGAAGCACCAACAAAAGAATCACTGAAGAAGACACCAGCAGCAGCGCCAAGCAAAAAAAATCCTGTATGCACCACCAGAAGACGCAACAACAGCAGCTGTTGCAACAAAACCAAGAAGAATAGTTCTCTTGACCAAACAGACACAGCAATACCAGCTCAAAACCAAAGACTACCAATCTGCAACCCATACACAAACACCAACGAGGAACGCACTGTATCCATGACAAACAGGAAGAACAAGAACTAGAAGGCTCTTGAGCTTGTTGGTGTTGACGATAGTACTTTCAGTAACCTCACTTTGATCTCGACGATCTCACTGATGTTACTGGTGTACTGTACCCAAATGTACCAGAAAATGTACTCGTTAATTTCACGGGAAGAGTTTTTCATTGTACTGAGGGTTCTCGAAGTTTAAACAGAAAATTTTCTGTTACGTTTTGGGTACTACTACGAGTTTCATAACAATTGAAACTGGGGTTGCGCAGCGCGCAAGTGCGCTCAAGTTAATACTTAAAGCATTAAAACAAAGTTAAGAACTTTGAATCAAAGTTGTCAACTTCCAGCGAAAGTTGCCAACTATGCTAGGTAGGCCTACGTAAGCTTAGTACTAGCCCCGTTAGGGGCATGCCGGCTGGACAACAGCTGCTGATCCAGCTGATCAGCAAGCTGCTCAGCGAGGAGCAAAATTGATCTATTTGGATGGATCCTAGTACAAAGCTGTGTAGAAAATCCTGTAGAAAATCGTGGATCAAGKGGGAAGCCTTGCCATTTTGGTCAAAATGGAAGGGTTTTGATTCCGCGTTCAAAATCATACTGAGGCCTACTGTCTTGACCTAAACTTCCCTCCAGCGTGCTGATCCAGCGTGCTAAACTGTTCTTTTCATTCTATCAAAAAACTCCCCGGTTCAAGCAACTGACCATGGGAATCGGTCTATTTCAAGCACTTACACTCAATCTTATACACTGTACTTGGTATCAATCGATAGCTCTCTTCGATTGTCGTTTTAACAAGCCCTTAACTGTAGCAAACAAGCAAGTGTAACAGATTTTATAGTGTATTCAGTGTAGCTTCTTTTTTCACCACGACAACTTGCTTCTTTCAACGTCGACAGTATCATGAGCAATGATCCAGCAGATAAGATAGCAAAGATTAGAGCTGGCAATGGCCTCTCTAGACTAACACAACAAACGAGAGCTGAGAGGCCTCACCCTGGAAAGGGAGGGAGTAGAGGCTATCCTGTATTTGTAAGAGAGCTGGAACTGCAAAGGAAGGACAATGGTCTTCCTCCTGTTTTTGCTAGCAAGGCGTCTCTTTCAAGATGGAGCATGCGTCTTGATCCATACAGAATGACAGGCAACAGTGACCAGGGCAAGTTGGTTGGACCAGACCAGATGCTTCTTGCTATTGGTTTGACTATCAATCCTTCTGATAGTGCAGATGAGTATGCCACATTCATCTACAATCAGGGGGGGAGGATCTATTCTAGAGTAGACATCTCCAGGCGCTTGGCTGGAATGAAGCTCACCAGGAAGAGGGCATCGACTGAAGCCTACGAAGCCTTCACCTTTAGGAATAGAAGGAGATGTGAGTGGTTCTGGAATCTTCCTCCCCCCCTTGGTGTGGTTGGCATCCCAAGGAGGAAGTTCATTGATGTGGATGAGTTTGCTTTCAACCTGCAAAGGACCAACAACAAATACGGATGGGCTTTCATAAGAAGAAGAGCAAGGAAGATAGGACACTATGAGAGGACCGACAAGCTCACTGTTCTCTTTGCTGTGGAGCCAGGGGATCCTCGGCTTCCTCCTGAGACCAGGGGAAGTATCCAAAATCCAAGGAGATGGATTGAGGTGATCAGAGCTGGGGGGACGTCAGCATGGACCTTTGCTCAGTTTATCGAGGAGATTTGCAGTGATATTGAGCAGAATCCAGCGCCTGGCGATACTGATGCTGATAGAGTGTTCCTTTGGGACAATCTTKGAGTTCATCTAACCAACGTGGTAGCTCAAACAGTTGAGGTGAGACCAGCTGGGGGAGGGACTGTCTTTAGTGCTGTCCCGCGCCCTCCTTACCAACCCAAGTATGGTCCCATTGAGTACAAGATCTGTGATCTGATTGGGGCTGTAAGCAAGATGGCAAGGCCTCACTGGACCACTGCAGATCTGGAGCACGCCATTCAAACTGAGGCCTTTAGGTCACTCGCTCCCTTTGATTCAACCTTTGATCACTGTGGATACACTGTGGATGGGGTGTATCAGCCTAGGACATATTAGGACGCAGCAACAGCAACAACAGCAGCTCGATGGTCTCCAGTACGCGCAGCAGATTCAGAGAGTAGCTGTAATGGACTGGAGCAATCCCCTGGAGCGTGGCTTGCTGGCATGGCGACTCATCCTGGGCCTATGGAAATTGAATCCTACTGGAGAGGCTTGGATTCCAGCAGTCCCCTGGAACAGCTTGCTTGAATGCTCAATCGATTCGGACGATGGATCGACTAGATCGATTGAATAACAGTCAGTTGAATCGATTGATCATACATAAGCTTAACATTCTACAGCATCAGTACTATTTGTATACAGTTTATCTTTAGTAGGAATCATATCTACCAAGAGTAATTGCAATAGACTTGAGCAATACCCCAAGGACCAGCGAATCGAGCCTTTGAGTCAGCCTGGGCCTACAGTTTAGCGCGTGTGGAATCAACTAGTCGCTTTACAACTAATATGGTCTCTATACTATTACAATAGTAGTACTACCTCAACAAGGAGGTACTTGGCGTTCTATCAACAGCAACCACAGGGATTACAACAGCACGGGCAAGCTGCTCCGTTTGTACAAAAGAGACAGTGAGGCATCCTAATGGTGGAGAAACAGGAGGAAAAGAACCACCACTAGAGGGTCGATGATCTCAGCGAATCGATGCTTTCATTATTCAGCATCCATAGGAAGACTAAACGAGCCAGCAGCAATCAATCAATCACTGTCTCCATAGTCGAATCCGCCTGAGCTCTGGCTGCTGGGCAAGCCACCAGGACTAGCCTTCTTGCTTGCAACAGCTGAGGCCTTCTTTGCAGCAGCAACAACAGGCTTGCTCAATGCAGAACGCTTGACAACACGCTTCTTGCCAACACGCTTGAGACCCAGGCCCAAGCCCAAGCCCCGGCCTGCTGCTGCTGGGCGCTTTGAGCCAGTACTCGCTGCTACTGCAAGCAAATTCAAGCCACCAGTGTTTGAAGGAGCAGGACAAGCTTGCTTCCCCTGCTTTGCAAACAGCTGGCGCTTGGCAAACTTCACTAAGGAACCAGTCGCCTGCTCAACATTAGGGCACAGGTTCTCCATGTCCTGTGCTCTCTTCTTCAGTGCCATGGCCTCAGCACTAGTGTCCTCCGCAGTAAGCCGAAAAGACAGTTGATCCAGCACTTCCATTGTAGAAGGGGTGTTGTTACCAAAAGACTGCTTGAGAGATTCCTGCCTGATCTTCCTTGCAAACGCTGGAGTAGCTGGCGGAACAGAAGCCTTTCGACGCTTTGGCAAGGGAGGAAGCTTGAATTCAGACTTCACGACCACGGGCTTGATATCCGGCTGGGTCTTGCTTGTGCTGTACAAGCTAAATCCAGAGCTCTCACTGTCACTCTCAAGAATACTGATAGGATTCAAGCTGGAGGACCCTCTGGTGCTGTAGGATCTCTTGGATACTGCAGAAACCTGAGCTGGTGGAGGCATTGCTGCTGCTACTGGAGGTGGCATTGCAGCTGCTGTAACTGTAGGTCGAGGACGCGCAGTACTTCCACTACCACTACCAGCAGCAGCAGCGAGCTCAACCTCAAGGGGGGAGCGAGTATCATCAGTCCTATCAGGAACAGGAGACAGCTTATTCCTAAAATGCCTCTGGTCCTGATGGTTGAAGGTAGGAGGTCCTCCAGCAGGAAGAGGGGCCCGATGCGGAGGCTGGGGCTGCTGGCAAGGCTGTTGCTGGCGAGGCTGTTGCTGCGGAGGCTGGGCCTGCTGGTGCTGCTGCTGTTGCAATTCCCTTGGATTGGGAACACCAAATCCCCTTGCGCGTTCCACTCCTGAATCCCCTACAGTCCTCCCCTTCCTGAGAGCGTCGATGGACAGCCCATCCCTGGTCTCGGTCCCCATTGGACCCATTCCTTGCATGGCGTGCCTCATTGCCATGTTCCCCTGAACCTCAGGATTGGTGAGCAACCTGTGAGCTGCAAAAGCAAAAGAATTCTGAGCAGCAACTGGATCATCCACAGCAGTATTTGCTTGAGCAGCTGCATCAATCACACCATTCTGCAACGAGTTACCGACATACTTAGTGAAGAGCTGAGGCAAAGAGGACACGTTGGCTGTTGCCGGAGCTGCAACAGCCTCCTTCTGTTCCCTGACCTCAACAGCAGCTTTGTGCCTGTTCCCCCTGAGGAACATAGCGTCGCACTTGCTATTGCAGATAGGACACAAGCAAGCTGGCTTTCCATCTGCATCGCGCGTGAGGTATTTGCTAGTTCCTGTAGCCTTTTGGCATTCCGGACAGTTCCCTCCATCAGCTTGGTACTTGCAATGGAGCTTGTATCCCCAGCAACCAATCCACTGTCCTTCTGATGGTGGAAATCTTGGCTTCTTCCCCCCATTCCTCTGGTATTCCTCGACCTCTTCCATGTACTTTTCCCAGTTCTCTTTGTTCTTCTGGTTCACTTCATCGATTKGGGTGATAGCCATGCAAGCCATACATCCACACTGAGGGCAAGGAGCCTTCTCCAGCTTGGTTGGATCGAAGGGGATCTTGTCTTGCTTCCTGTTCCCATACTTTTGTTGCTTGATGGAAGATTTCTTGTTCAGCTTTTCAATGTCCTMATCCTCCTGTTTGTCAACAGCTTGCTTGACATCCTTAGCAGCGGACCGGAAGAGGGGAAGAGCTGTTGCATTGCTGCTCCTGGATCTGCTGGCACGTTGGGCGCTTGGAGTAGGAAACTCCATCCCCTTCCTCATCTCCATTGCAACATAGATTGAAGCAAGGATGGAAGACGCATAGTGAGATCTCCAGGCCTTCTCTCGCTTGTTCTTGCCTAGGCCGACAGGGACAATATCAGTATGGAGGACCCGCATCTCCTCTCTCAATCCCTTGGCTTCATCTCCTGGGAAGAGTGCTTCAACATCCCTTTCCTTGATGGTTTGGATGGCGCAAAGATGCTGCTTCTTCTTTGCAAGTTGAAGGAACTTCTTCCTCTCCAKGGCAACATAGGCTGCTTGATAGAGAGGATTAGTTTGAGTGAGTGGAAGGCTGGGGACAAGGGCCCCCAAGGGTTTCTTGTTGTTGTTGTTGTTGCTCATACTGTTGGTTGCCGACGTCGGAAGAAGCAGCCGTCGTAAAAAAAAAGAAGCTACACTGAACACGCAATAAAATCTGTTACACTTGCTTGTTTGCTACAGTTAAGGGCTTGTTCAATCGACAATTAAAGAGATCTATCCAGTGATACCACTTACATTAGAAAAGAGTGAATGGAAGTCCTTGAAATAGAGCAATTCCCATGGTCGGTTGCTTTGAACCGAGTAGTTTTTTTAGAATGAAAAGAACAGTTTACTGTACTGTAATTTAGCACGCTGTATCAGCACGCTGGAGGCAGGTAAAGGTCAAGACACTAGGACACAGTACATTTTTGAACGCGTGATAAAAACCCTTCTATTTTGACCAAAATCTCAAGCCAACTACCTTGATTCACGATTTTCTACGGGATTTTCTACACAGCTTTGTACTAGGATCCATCCAAAACAGCTAATCTTGCTTCTTGCTTCCCCCCGCTGAGCAGCTGTTGGCCAGCCGGTGTGACACGATGCGGGGCTAGTACTGATTGTACGTACGCCTACGTACAATAGTTGGCAACTTGGGCCGGAAGTTGACAACTTTGATTCAAAGTTGGTAACTTTGTTTTAACGCTTTAAGTCTTAACTTGAGCGCACTGCGTGAGAGCACTTGCGCACTGCGCGACCCCAGTTTCAATTGTTATGAAACTCGTAGTACTCGTACCGGTACGGTATACGTAAAATGCAACTAAAATTGCATTATCATAATTGCCTCAGCGCAACCAAAAAACAGTACCACATAGCCCTAGACCCGTATATACGGTCATACGTAAGAGTATATTACTGTTTTTTTGACCGTATTGATTTATTTGTGTGCAAAATAATTGAGATTTTATGTACTACTCTTACTCAGTAGCTTGTTTGTTGCATTCTCAACCGTTGAAAACACGCACGCAGTGCAATAATACAACACACGTGGTTGCGGACGACAAGGTACAAAAGAAAACTTCAGAAGCAAGCAGCAGCAGCAGCAGCATAAAGCAAACAGTTAACAACAGTAGTAAACAGCTACTAAGAGCAGCAACAGAATGACACCAGCGCCAGCACAGCAAGATGACGAAGCTCGTCTCGGACGCGGACAACCCGTAGGATTACGTGGAGGAGCAAGGAGAGCTGATCGTGCTGGCGGACGCCGCAGGAGACGAGAACAAGAAGCCCTCGTCCCTCCCCCTAACTTGTTCAGGGTTGCTTGTGAAGCTTTGGAAGAAGCTGCTCGTGAGCAACAAGAAGGTGAGGAGCTGGTGCAACAGCTAGCAGCAGGAGGACGCGGAGGACGTGGTGGACGCGGACGCGGCGGAGGACGTGGAGAACGCGGAGGACGTGGGGGACGTGGGGGACGTGGACATGGAGGACGCGAATCCTCTCCAGTGCAGGCTGGACGCGTTGAGGAAGAGCAGCAGCATAGTAATCCTGGTGAGGACACTGGTGCTGTAGTAGGGGGACGCAGACGCGGAGGACGTGGTGGCCATGGACGGGGACGTGGGGGACGTGGTGGACGCGGACGCGTTCCTCCTGCTGGTGGTGAGGGGGACGTCGCTGCTGCATTGGAAGAGCTCATTAGAGTATTGGATGCAGAAGAAGAGAAGGAAGAAGAAGGAGATCAAGAAGCTGGTGGTGCTGGTGCTGATGGTGAGGATAGTAATCCTTTTGGTGAAGGTATCAATGGTGACGACGTCGCGGATGGAGGGGAGAGTGTTAATAGCCAAGGAGCAACAACAACAACAAGACGGCCGCGTCCTGGGCAAGCTCCTAGGCCACCACCAGGTGTTACTATTCCAGACCAATGGCCAAGTTACMACAGGATATTCCTAAACTTCATGGATTTTGTACATGGGAAAAGAGATGGAACTTTTGATAATCCTCCCACTGAAGATACAAGATTTCCCCAGGAC
>CAACVS010000151.1:58654-75837 GCA_900660405.1 Pseudo-nitzschia multistriata
TGCAAACTTGTTTGTTATCTGGAATGAATGGGAATCTGGCTTTGCTGGGAACAAACCAGCAAAGAGCTTTACTGCAGCTGAAAGGAACTCCAAGGAGAACAAGTTCGTATACTGTAGAAGGAAGCCCTTTTGGCAATGTGTCGAAAGAATAATAAGGACCAGGTCTGGTAATGCTCATGATGCCATCCACACAGTTTATGATGTGTACAGACAGGAGAAGACTGTAACAAAGATCCTAAAGGCTCTTACAAAGCATGAAAGGGAAGGTGGACATGCCCGGTTTAGGTAGCTGGTTGATTGCTGCGTTGCTTCGATTCGGTTACGTTGCTTCGATTCGGTTGCGTTGCTTCGATTCGTTGCTTTGCTTCGATTCGTTGCTTTGCTTTGATTCATTGCTTTGCTTTGATTCGTTGCTTTGCTTCGATTCGTTGCTTCGGTTGCTTCGATTCGGTTGCTTTGCTTCAATTCGGTTGCTTTGCTTCGATTCNTTGCTTTGCTTTGATTCGTTGCTTTGCTTCGATTCGTTGCTTCGGTTGCTTCGATTCGGTTGCTTTGCTTCAATTCGGTTGCTTTGCTTCGATTCGGTTGCTTTGCTTCGATTCAGTTGCTTTGCTTCGATGCGTTGCTTCCATTGCTTCCATTTCTTCGGTTGCTTCGTTGCTTCGGTTGCTTCGGTTGCTTCGGTTGCTTTGTTGCTTCGGTTGCTTCGTTGCTTCGATTCATTGCTTTGGTTGCTTCATTGCTTTGGTTGCTTCGATTCATTGCTTCGGTTGCTTCATTGCTTCGGTGGTTGCTTCGATTCATTCTTGCTTTGGTTGCTTTGCTTTGCTTTGCTTCGATTGCTTTGCTGCGATCCGTTGCCTCGGTTGCTTTGCTTTGATTTTCTTCATTAAATAGTATTAAGTGTGACTGCTTTTTCTTGTTCGAAGTATTGTTAGTAGTAACTAGTAGTAACTGTGACTGCTTTGTTGCTTGATTGCCTTAACAAGAGGAGCAAGTTGAATAGCTGATAAGAAGATGGCCCCACCATTGTCGTGACGTGATATTGTCGAGAATTACCTTCACGACTTGCTTTTTTTTCTGTGGAAATTCTATGGAAATTGTCTTGTCCAAAATTGTGTCAGTAATTATTCTCAACTGATGGGCATCAGTTGAGGGATTTCGATACTGTGCTGGTGAGTAGGATATTAGCGAAGTGTACGTACGTAGACTTGTACATGATTCTATACTGTTGCATTTTTTGTTGCATTATGGTCTAATACCCCCACGGTAAAAGCGCTGAGCGAGCTCTTCCACAGTTACATCACAATACAAGAGCATACCATTGTGTTTTTGGTCTTGTTTTGTTGCACAACCATGACCGAATGCACTACTTCGCAGCAACAGGCATGGTTCCTGTATGCAAAGTATCCTTTGTTTTCGCAGTGGGAGTTTGCGTTGAAAGGCGGCAAATCTGTTGAGGGCGAAATCTACTGCATTGATCCGGAGGCAGACCTGATTGTAGTCCAGGATGTGGAGAATGGCATCACCATGATCTCTCTGGAAAGCATCGAGGCCGAGTCGCCGTCGTCAAGCTGCGCCGGCAAAAACGAGGAAAATACCAACGCTAGCTGCGGCACGACGATTGTGGACGAACCATCCATCGACGTCGTCCACGCGAAAAAGACACTGGAAGATCGAGAGAAACGGGCGATTCGCCTGGCCCAGGAGAGCCTCAAACATCTTAATCCTAAGGTGCGTATGTCACGACGCGACACATTTGCGACGGAATATCCACAACCATCAATTGCATTATTGTATTTTTTATTAAAATCGCTTGTTTCATTGACCAGGCAGAAACCTATCTATACCACCACCCCCACGGCAGCTATAGTATGTCGTATTTCATTGCAGGCATCTCTCACCCATTGCCGTTCCTCTTCTTTTATGGTCCGTTATGGGATGCGATGCATTGTAATGCGATTCAATTCAATTGGCATAGGCCCTGCCCAAGGGACAGCTGGTCTTTGATCGGTTGCTGAAAGCGTGCAACGAGGTCGTTTGGAAGAGTAACTCAATTGTGGTCTTGGACTCGATTGTCGTTGATCCCCCCTATACACAGGGGGATTGCAAAATACTCGCTAAGGCGCCTGGCAAACAGGGTAGCCTCGATCGGGTGCAAAAGATTGTTTCCAGCATTTCCAGGACTTAATTACTGTGGAACGTAGCATTGTTCTGTATTGTGCGATGTGATACTAAGCTGCCCGCAGTGGCTCCCGCATCGCGAGGGTTCGATCAGAGAACCAGAGTCCCGGTCGTGTGTTTTGTGGAACCGAGCGATGCTCGATTATTATTACTACTAGTATTATGGTTAAACCAGAGAGATCTCATTCGCCGTGAGGTGGAAGTCCGAGAGCAATAAACAAATATCGTCCGCTCTGAGCTGTGTTGCGAACAACCAACTCTGTTTTGATAATGCAATGGGCTGTTGGCTCGGTCCCTAGCCGATAGGGTGGAACTCCCACGTTCCTTATCGACGCGATGAAATAACATCATGGAGAGGTCAACGTTCTTCGGTTTGTTTCCTGTGAGTTCGTTTTGCTGCCAACGAAAACAACATTGTTTCTTCCTGTGTAATGGGTTGACCAGCGG
Source organism: Pseudo-nitzschia multistriata (assembly GCA_900660405.1). Taxonomy (NCBI): domain Eukaryota; phylum Bacillariophyta; class Bacillariophyceae; order Bacillariales; family Bacillariaceae; genus Pseudo-nitzschia; species Pseudo-nitzschia multistriata. The sequence goes on from CAACVS010000151.1 coordinate 61,286, forward strand.
ACCGGTGGCGCTGCGGTCCATCGTGTCGTACCGTCTAGATTGCTTCTTGGTTGTTCTGCACTATTACCGTTACTGTATTGCTACTCTTGCTTATGTTTGCGATAGTGGTCCTGCCTGAAGATTTACCTTTGTCCTACTCAACACTGAATAATAAAAACTGTTCCCTCCAGTTGCAGAAGAAGACTACAAACCAAACCAATAGTTGCATTCAGTCTTTGAACCAAAGGCAAATAATCAACAGCAGAGGCATCTCCATTTGGTTATTTGATTTCCACAAATATTTCAAACGCGTCAACAACCAATTTCATTGCATCTTCAGTGATATTTCCAGGCCTTGGTCCCTTCCTTGCAGGTGGATCACCAGATTGACCTTTTCTCACCTATCTCAGAACAGTTTTGTGGTTCAACACAGCTCCAAACTCAGAATTGACCATCTTTACAATTGCTGCACTAGCACTTGGCCCCTTGCCTTTTGGATTGTCTTTTGCCTCCTTGTAAAAGTGTTGTTGCTTTGATGTGTGCTCTTGCAAGGTTTTCATGCTTGATTCTTTTGTTTGAACAGTTGGTGTGTGCATTTGGACATTGTCTTTGGCTGTCACTTCTTTGTTGCTACCAGGAGTTGTGCCGGGGATCACTTTGCAACCAGCAGTGTCAGCAGGATTCACATTGCCAATGTGAGTGTTGGAAACAGACGGAGTTAAAGGAGGAGCTTTTTCAGTCTCAGCTTCAGCCTTTTCCTCTTTTCTTTTTGTTCCAAGTCTCTGGACTTGCATTTGCAATCTTTTCAAAATCCACAGCCTTCATCATTTGTGTAACAGTAAAAACATATGGATTCACGATGAGCTCTGCTGCTGCTTCCAGCTTATACTTGAGTTCCTCATCTGGAGAAGGTCTGGGAATGATAGTGGAAGTGGTACTAGCATTAGTACTAGTAGCAATCCATTTTGCACCAAAACGAGTAGTTACACTTAGTACTAGTGATTTTGCTATGAGTAGGAGCTATGATTTTGCTTTAAACTAAACAAAACAGAGAATTAGTAGGCAATAGATCCATTTAAAGCACTTGAGCAATACGGAAAGAATAACTACTGGAACTGGAAGCTCTAAGAGGGAAAATCAGCTCAAAATTGATTCATACAAACAATTTGTACAAATCATTTTCCTTTTTGTAGAATCCTAACAATCCTACGTTTGTGTTTTGTGTACATACAATTAATACTACAGCAAAAAATCTTATGTACATCCGTAGACTACATAGTACTGGGGGAGGAAAGGGGGAATAATTTGAGTTTTTTAATCGTTAATCTGTTGCTTTGAACTTGATCAAAACAGTCTTCATGAGACCATAAATAGGTGCTCTAGTAGAAAAGTGGCTTGCCAAATGAGATCCCTTTTGGCGATATGCTCAGTCATAGTGTTAAAAAGAGTGCTGTGTGTCATTGCTACATGTTAGCAATATTAGGCCAAGGGGGAGTCAGTTCTCCATTAACACCAGGTATGGCCAAAATTGGCTGGTTTCCAAGACCGCCGGCTGGTTAGGAAATAGGTCAGATCTTTATCAAAAGACACATTTATACCACCAGACTAAGCGCCCAGTCCAAGTATAGATCCATGTAATTGGGAAGCTGAAGGATTCTATGGTGACTTAGAACTGGTCTACCAAAGTTACACTAGTGCTTGGCCTGAAATTGTGCATTAATTCTAGTTGTAATTTTATATCAAATTAACTGGTACACAATTTGTTGAGCAGATTACGTGTAAAAATAGCTTGAGAACGTGCAGTACAAAATTCCCTCATGATAATAACATGGAGCTCCACAGGTACATTTTCTAGTTACAATTAGGGTACATGTGCTGTGTGAGCTCCTCCACAGTTATATAACATAACTGTGGAAGAGCTCTGCTCTCAGCACTACAAGTACTATCTTCAGCAACACCAACAACAAGTTCTCAAGCTTGGTACTAGTTGTGTTGCTTAAGATGGTACTTGGAGTAACAACCTCACTTCCATCTCAAGTTAAAGCTCTCAATCTCAGTGATGTTACTGGTGTACCCAAATTGTACCAGAAAATGTAATCTGTTGAGGTCTGTGTTATTATCATAGACTTGAACACAGTACATTTTCTAGTGGAATTTGGTTACTACACACATTGTGCAAGCTACTAGCTCCACAGTTATATAACATACTAACCATTGAGCAGCCCAACATTTCCACATGGTATCATTTAGGTACAAGATTTTGTTGAGCAACTTGTACACGCAAACAATAGTTGATTTTTTGCTGAAGTGCATGCACCTCAACTGGTTACTACAAACCGTGAAGACTGAATTTTGTAAATTGAATGTTGTAACCAAACCCTTCCCAAAGGAGAGCCCATATTTGTTGAACCATACTACTAGTACTAGTGTGGTTACAAAATAGGTCTGGTTACAAAAATAGCACACAGTGCACTTGTGTGCACTTGTAAACTGGCAAATGCACCTCCACAGGTACACAGTTGTTTCTTAGTAAATTGGGAACATAGTACAAACTCATCTAGAAAATACATTAGAAATCACAGTATGGTACTATATATCAGCAACTTGTATCACATCAGTGTCTTGTATCAGCGTCTCTTATCAGTGTCTCTCATCAGCAGCTACCCCCTATTAGTGTCCTCCGTAGCAGCAGCTCCTCCTTATCAGCAATGCAATTAATTGTCAACTGTATCAGGGAGCATCCTTCATGTCTTATTAGGCTCCACAATTACCCAAAAGATACCAGAAAATGTACTCTGTTGAGGTCTGTCTTAGTTGTATGGGATTTGTACTGTGTTAAAGGGTCATTAAGTGACTTCTTACAGTCATACTGGAACGGTTCAAATGGGCTTGTGACCAACAGTGTAGGTACACAAGTATGCTAACACATACTTCTGTAGGAATCATTGGTTAGTCACAATTCAGTCTTAATTGTATGACCTGTAACAAGATACAATCCATTTGTATGGATCCAATTGTACATGTGATATGTGATTCAAACAGTCCATGTAAATTCATTCAGTTTAGTCATAAAACCAAGACATTGTGCTTAGGAATTGTACAATTGTTGATAGGAATCACATGATCCTGATATCACCAGTGTAGTTGGGGCTTGTCTGCATAATCATATGAGTCTACTCCAGAATTCATTGACACTACATCCTCACATTAGCCATTGATCTGAATCACAAATGAACTTCATGTCCATTTGACTTCTTTACCTTGTAGAAGCGCTGAATACAATCACCAGTATCATTGTTCTTGAAGTGTTTTGCAATGATTTGGTAGACTCTGTGATTGTCAGCAATGAAATCTTTGCTGTTGTGAGTGGTGCACCCAATGAGATACTCATCCCAAGATTCAAAGATGTTCCCAAGTCCAACATCACTGTATATGTGGCTGTTTGGGACATTGACCTCATCACATATGACATAGAGAAGTGGAGAACCAGATTAACACCGGATAGCTACAATATGTGCCTGAAGTGCCTGGTAATTGCACAAGCAAAGGAGGCTTGGCTTATTCTCCTTTTTTGCAATCTTCTCCTTCTACCTTTCATGAAGTATCCTATCCAAGGTATGATCCAACTCATTAGGATGGTTGAATCAGTCAATTGCACAAGCCCTCTTTCCAACAATAAGGTAAAATGCAATCCAACTCAAGAGTAGCTTGATGTTGTTGAAACCCACATTGGTCGATCAAAACACATTTGGGTTACGCTTGTTGAATTCTGTACAGAAGAACAGGAGAGAATCCTTATCATGGCCACAGATCTTCTTCATAGAAGTCCACCCTTATCTAAACAACTCATTGACAGTAGTCCAGGAGATCTCCAAGCTCAACAGCACCTCATGGAAGTTGACTTCATCAACAGTGGGCCTAGCACCTCTGGAATATCCTGGGATGCCCTCTTGCATATCTCTATCTTCATCACCCTCAGGATCATCATCACCACCATCACCACCACCTCCAGGCCCTGCCACATCACCACCATCACTGCCACCTCTGGGCCCCGTCACACCTTTAGGTTCATCAGCACCTTTAGCTCCATCCTTAATCTTAACCAAATAACAAGCTGTCACTTGCTGTTTAAAGCTGCAATCATCCACATTAAAGGTAAGCCGCATCAAAGCTCATTGATGGATTTGAAGACATTGAATGGAAGCTCGTTGATACATTTAATGCATGTCAGTTGTGTTTCAATGGAGGGTGTACTAATAGCTACATTGAATGTTAAATGGATTCTGTGTTTAGAGGAATGGTTGCTGTTAGAATCCAATTAGTAGAATATGCAATTTTGTGATTGAATTTATATGCTATTTAAACCATCAGGTTGTTACCAGTCTCTCTGTTGTCTTCATTACGGATCTCATGGACTTGTCCTAGGAACAGGGAATACTTTCACTGTTGCCATGGCTATGTCGGTCTCCTAAGTAACAAGATAAAAAATATCATATTTAACCTTGTGAACTAGAAGAGGCAATATATGGCCAGAACCATAGCTTTTGGTGTAAAGTATGCTCCTAGCTGCTCCAAGGGGCTGCACTTCCCTCCAAGGAGTTTTGGTGGAAGTCCAACCAGGGGTTGGTTTTGCTGGGTTTAAAAGAATTGAGTCAACTTGGTTTGTAGTGAATGGGAAGGAGTGACAAAAGGAGCCAAAGAAGTGTCTGGCACTGCAGATTGTTTGTGACATTCTTTTTGGAGTAGGCGTCAAAGACCAGCAAATCTTGTGTGACACTCTCTGGTGGTTGTTTACTATGAGGCAAAGGTTCAAATTACTGAGTAAGAGGGCGTGTGTTGGAGGTCAATGTGAGGGAGGCATTGCTGACACTTGGCTTGCAAGAATAGTCTTATTATAGATCAGGTGGTAATATATAAGCATGGAAGTAGAAGCAGTATCTATGAATGTTTCCATATCTTCTGGGAATAAGTGGCTGTGGGATGGACTAGTCTGTGGTTTCAGTTCAAACAGAATGCCAACTTTCATTACTGCCTGCTGTTGATGCTTTGCTTGCTTCTGAGAAAATTTCTCTGTTCCCATAATGAGATATAAGAGGTAAGGAAGAATTCCACAAAATAGCCACCCAGCACAAGTGGGGAGAGAGAGCTGGAATGAATGTCTTGGTCAGTAAACCACCGGAGTGAAACATGGGCGGCAAACACATGGTGCCATCCAATCTCACTCTGGAAATGAATAACTGCATGAAGTGATGTAGGATATTTCTCTGGGGAAACTGTGCCAGTGTCCAGCCATTCTTTGGTAAGACAGCTAGCAAGAGTGTCAGAGGCAATGGGTGGACATCCGTTGTTGTAGATAKGCAATGGCCTGCCATTGCCATCTGAGGTGTGATGGATGAGAACATCTAAAGAGATGCTCAGAATCTTCAGGCATCTGGCAAAGACAACAAGTATCATGTGTTTGATAGTTCCACTTTTTGAAGACAGTAGCAGTAAGAAGAATGTGGTTCAACATTTGGTGACCAGGCCATTTCTGGAGATGCAATTGATACCAATACTGAGAAACTTCCAGGCAATATCAGCAAGGATGCAAGATACAATTCATTTGCATGGATCCAATCATACATTTGGTGATAAAATAACAACTCACCCACCCACCATGGCCACCCCTAGCACAGCCAATAGCATCCCCCCCCCTTTCCAGTACATTACAAGTGCTGAAGAACCTCTGTCTTTGAGTGACAAACAACAGGTCATGGAGAACCTCATCCCCCAGTGCAGCACTGCATTTTCCCACAACACATTCCACAAAGTTTTCATCACAGCAACTCTGACCATTGCATACTAAACCAAACAACCCGTCTTCAAGTATCACATGAAAGGCTGGTGGAAAACAACAGAGAAACTGGACCTATCACTTGCCATCCTTGCTGCTCAGGCACATCTCATTGACCTCATTGACCTCAGGACCCAGCTTGTATATCCAATAAGCGCCATCTCCACCCCTCGTACCAATTCCATGATGCCACACATGCAATTCCCCCCTCCCCCCTGGCGCCCACCAAAACCTCGCATGAGCAATCCACCAAAGGAACCAAGGTAACACCATTCAAAGAAGCTGACCCATGACACTGTCCACACCCCAGGTAGTGCCAACTGTAAGAACACCACAAACAAAGTCACCACAGCCCCAGCACCCTGCACATACAATGTATGTGCAACAGGTTTATTTGGCTTTCTTTTCCCCACAATGCAGAAAGACACCCATGTACCGAACATGGCAGCCCTCATTGGTGCCTTTAACCATTACTGCCCCGGTGGCAGGTGTGCAACCCTATTGCTCAAGCAATACGCATATCTGGCATACAAAGCGTTGGCAATGGCAGCCTGGGAACTTCAGGCGCCAGCAGCTGTCCTCAAGGCACAGCTCAGCAAGGAAACACACACAACCAAATATCCTTTCCACCTAACCACATCAAGGTCACACCTACTGATCCAGGTGCCTGCAATAGGTGACACCAACCTGTTTTAAAATTGTCTCACACATTCACCCCTTCCACTCAGTGCAATTTTCAACCCATGGACCCACCACATTTGCTGCAATTGCATCTGACCAGATGAATGGGAAGTCATTGAACGTCCAATTGTGACCGAGGTGTCAGCCTCAGCCATCATCCCCACAGCCAGAACACAAGACACCCACACCAGTGTCCAAAAATTTTCCATGCTCCAGCTGCCCAACAACATTCTCTGCTCCAGCTGCAGCCCCACCGCCATGCAGGCTGCCAAGCCATTTTCCATGCATTCCACCTTGGAAGCCCAAAGTTGTATGAGTGCAGGAAAAAACTGGGGACCTCAATGCAGCTGCTGTGTTTGGAAGCAAAACCCTCCCAGTGTGACACAATTCAGACCCTGCACAGAACTTGAACCACAAACTGGAAGTCCTTGCAACATACTCCCTGGTACCAACCAACGACGCCAACATCCATGCACAGGCGGTTGCAGTGGCGCTCAACCGCAAGCATGACCAAAACTAACTTTCACCGCCCCATGGATCACCACCATCATGGACTGCCACACCCGCACTGCCACCACCCTGCAGGGGAAACCATATGATGGAGGAAAACTTGTATCCCCCAAATGGGCCACGCTCCCACACAGCTACAGCGCCACACCAAAAACGAGCAATACAAAATTAGAGTCTAAGATTATGTTAGTCAAATATCTCATTTTGGCAAAATAGAATCTTAGAGCAAACAGAGAGTACATAGGTAACATAGGAGAAGCCCCTCAAACGTGTCCCGCAGTGCAAGGACAGTCAAGGACGAGAGAATGCGACCAGGCACTCTTAGGCTAAAACTGTTAGGAACAACTGTTTTTAGTGTTACGAAACTCGTTCTCATCATTTGGTCGTTGAGATTTTCTGGCATTCCGCAAGCCAAATTATCTACAAACATCCTCCTTGTCCTTCAACTCCGTCCCCACAAAGTACATCAAAAATGTAACGGAAGGACCCAAAATTAGAGGGTTGTGACCGTGCGAAATGCCCAGTACGCCCGATCTGGTTTGTGTGACGCCAATCTGTTCAGGTCTTTATGGAGATCAGGACCATCAACACCAGAAGGACGAGTTTGGGTTGGTGTTACGAAGTTCGGTACGCGTACTCTCGTTACTGACTCATTCATTTCCTAGAAGCACCGATGCCATACTTCTTTTATTCTGACAATGACAGATATTATCCGAATCGCGTTCCATACAGACAAGAATATACATGGCTCATCGATCGATTCTGATTGTCGCCAACTTGATGATTGTTGTTGTTGTTATTACTCTACATCTACGTTGCAGTATTATACCATAAACGTGTTGTTTGTTCCAACGGTACGGTACTATTGACTTACTACATCCCACCGGACAAAAACTGATCTCTGGCTTGGCGGAATGCCTGTCCAAGGGTCATGTCTCCCGCGGTAACGCCCGGAGGCAAACCTGGAGTTTGGGGTTGTCCCCCCGTGCCTCCCTCTCCTGGTTGGGCATCTTCGTCCCGGAGGAGGACCGCGGAGGCCAGCTTCGATCCGTCCGTTTCCAGAATGATTCCCCCGTCACAGTGTTCGTCAATAAGCAAAAATACCAGTTCGAGGTTGTCCAGAACCATGGTTCGATCGGTGGTTCCTCCCATGAGCTGCGCGAGAGCATCGTGCATGCCCTCGCAGAGGTGGGCCAGCACCAGTTCGGATTCGTTGGAGGGACCGACGTGGACGATCCGGACCTCTCCGTTCCCGCCCTGTGATGATCCACCGCAAAATACTACCGTTTTTCCCCGTACCGAAACCACCTCAGCAGCATCGGGCCGCGCCACAATGCCACCGATCTTTTGCTGAACTTCCTTTTCAAAATTGTGTCGGGTCTCTTCCCTGGAATGACCATCGTCCGCGGTCTTCAAAAAGTCTCCGTAGTATTTCCCAGCTAATCGATCTCCGTCGCTTCCCAAGACAAGGATAGCGTCAATTTTTGGCATGAGCGGCGCTAGCTATGAAAGACGTTCATTGTTATTTTGTTTGAATCGTGTGTTGGTTAGATTGTTAGGTTGTCGTTTTGTGAGTTTATCGTATCGTCCGAGTTTTGGTATAGATGATTTTTGATCGATAAGCCGCGACGAGAGAAATTCGTTCAAATTCAAATTCCCAACGGTGAAGGAAAGAATCAATGTCGCACGCAAATTTAATTCACGATAAATGAAATATTTTTGTTTGTACCGATCGAGGTTTCCAAATTACCGCGGAGAGCGAATTGTCGAATTTGAAGGCAGCGATAAGTAGGGCAAGAGCGCGAGAGCAGAACATGGTTAGTCGGATTCAAATAATAGAGATGATTGGAGTGCGTGACGAATGACGAGACAAGGGTTTTTCGATACGGCGGCGACGGCGATTTCGCTTGTGATTTTTTTCAGATCAACTGGGTTGCTAAAGTGTCGGTCATGTGACAGAACAAACTCTCGGTTCCATATTCCACTAACTTTCAATGCGAAATCGAAGAGTAAATGAAATTATCGACTACTTGGTCTAAATATTTTGCAGTTTCGTGACTATGGATACACGGCCGTTTTGTGTTTTTTCCTTCCTTGTGACACCGATGACCGCCTAGGAGGGCTTCTTGTCGTCATTGCCTTCGGTCATTCCGCAACGGTCGCCATTGCCGTCGATCGATAGCTTCGATACGTACCATGATTAAATTATTTGATTTCGTGAAATGGTGTTGGATCTTATGATGAATCGGTGTTTGGTGTGTCCAGAGACGACGACGACGACGACGACAGCAGCGAGATCGAGGTGGGGAGAAGGAAAAGCAATGACCCCGATTTTTCTTGAGTGTCTTTCAAAAATGTAACCCTAATCTGAATGCCTTTCTCGTCCTACCGTACCAGTACGTATCTGAACCAGTGCTACCATGGGGATAAACCGAAAATGCAACTAATTTTGCAACAGTAGAAAAACATGTACAAGTCTACGTATGTGTACGTTGTTTTGATTCCTACTGCCGGCATCTACCATACCTGTAGTAAAGAAAAAATCCGCTAGGTCGGTTGAGCAGAATTACGAATTACTTACATCATCAAACACAAGTCAATTTCCATATAAAGCAGACATAGCTATGATGGATGTAATTCTTGACAATAACAGCAATATATTACTATTATGACATTATTCGAAGATCTTAGAGGGGGAGGACAAGTAGTTAGCACCAGCTTCCACCAGCACCACAACAGAAACTCAACATACTACTTGTTGGAGTGACTGTCCTAATAGTGATATAAAGTGTGTGCTAGAAGAAGAGTGAGTCAATGCTCTTATCAAGGATTGACAAACTATGAAATCTAGAATCGATCACTATGAGGATCGAGTGATGTGTGAATTGAATGAGTCAAGTCACTCACGCAAGTGAATGAAATGAGTCATGTCGATCGTATGAATCCAGTGGGATCGCATGAGTCATGTATGTATGGTGTGTATGAATTGTATATACGTATCTCATGTATGTGTCGTATGTATGAGTCATACCCACGGTCTGATATCCTACAGACAGCACTACTACTACTACTACTATTAGTACTAGTAGTGGTATCACATTACTAACTGTTTTTTTCCCTCATTTTTTATTTATTTTCAGTGTTTGTACCTATTCTTTGCCCCTGAATGAACATATTTTGTGAGTGAAAATAACACATGGGTTTAGAATCCCATCAGGACTTACTACCTTACTACTTGTCCAATTTTTTTTCTAATTGTTCTTAAATGAGTTTAGGGTCCCCAGAATGAAATTTGAACGTTATTGGAGGGCTCCTGTCAGAATGTCAAGTCACGTGCCAATACATTTTATTCATATGTGGATATCTGGAGTGGATTTTTTTAATTCCATGGTAGGAAAGATTGAGTAAAGTTTCAATTTATTTCAATTCTGTTTTTGGCGTGGTTGAGTTTGTGTTTTATGGTACATTAGAATCCCATGGTAAAAGTTTTTTGAATCATATTTTGGATTATTTCAATCAAATTTTCAATGTTTTGTTCTCTCAACAGGTCCAGCAAGATTCATGCATTTAGGTTTTGACACCATTTTATTTGCATTAGATTCCATTCTTGTTCAATAAATTTTGGCTAATATTTTTATGCATTCTTACTAGTAGGATTAGTTCAAATTTTTATTTTTGTGTTCAATGAATTGGATATGGTTCACATGAGATTTGGCACCACTGGTGGGGCCAAGATTTTCAGGCACACAAGAAAGAGAATAACAGACTTCTTTGAAAGAGAATTGGGAAAGAAAGTCATTAATAAGGTATATGTTATGGATTTGGTCTTCATCTTGTCAAGATGATGATCAGACAATCCCTAATTGTGTCACACAATCAGAAGATTTTCAGCCATTTGGCAATCGAATCAGATGATGATGAGACAATCTGTTGTTGTGTCATGAGAAGATTTTTTGCCTTTTGGCAATCAAATCAGATGATGATGGGATGATTGGTGGTTGTGTCATGCAATCAAGATTTTTGGCCTTTTTGAAATGGAATGAGACGATGATGAGACAATCTGTTGTTGTGTCATGCAATTGGAAGATTTTCTGCCTTTTGTTGATCAAATCAGATGATGATGAGAAGATCTGCCATTGTGTCATCAGAAGATTTTTTGGCATTGAATAATATGATGGTCTGACAATCTGTTGTTGTGTTGCTCAATCAGCAGCTTTTTTACCTTTTTGCAATCAAATCAGATGATGATGAGGCAATCCGTCCTTGTGTTATCAGAAGATGATTATCAGACAATCCGTGGTTGTGTCATGCAGTCAAAAGATTTTCTGTTGTTTGGCAATTGGATCAGATGATGATGAGACAATCTATCATTGTGTCAGAAGAAGATACACAGCATTCCTACAAACTCCCCCATGCCACTACCTATTCTGTTAGTGGTGGTGATGGTGATGGCAAGACCATATCAAAATAATTTACTCTATCATGCAACATTGATCCCACTTGCTATCAAACAGTTTTTGTTGAAAGCTTTGTCAGGCTGAAATCAAAGCACAAGTTTGATTTCATCAAGATGGTTGGTTTAGTGACATTCTGCTCTGGGGTCTGCCGGAACAGTGCTCTCTTTCTTTCAATGACAACAGATAAGGAATTGAAAGCTGTTCAGAAGCCATTCTTGTCATTGGCTTAAACAACACTTTGAATCTTCAAAGGCAGAAGAAAAAACCAGGGACAGCTAAATTGTTAAAGCTAGTGCTAGACAGGAGATAAAGATTGGTCATTACTCATGTGGGAACTTCAACAGCTGACTGCATTCCAAACCATCATCTGCTTGGCTGTTTGGTATTTTCACTCTCCCTTAAAAAATACCAACAGTGTAAAACTATGTTTTCAAACTTTTTTTCATGCAAAGCACAATGGCTAAGGCAAGCTTGGGGTAAAACACAAGATTGCCATTCTTTTCTATTATTGGGGTAGTACTGCCCCCATGGTTGAGGCTGTATGCTTCTATTGACAGTCACATTCTGAAAGTACTGAAGAACAGATCCCCTGATCTGTGGACTACAAACAACCAACTCACAAAATGGAGGCAAGAGGATGCTATGTTTCCTTGAGTTGTGTCATGGTAGAGAACTTTTTGTGCAAATACACTCCATCATTGCCATCAAAATCAGGATCTTCTGGTTCCTCTGAATTTTGTTAATGTTGCAATGGACAACACAATCAATTTGTGCTAAGTTTATCATCATTGAATGACACCAAATGCTGCTTTGAGGACAGTATTTTGTTCAACAAGTGGGGTGGGAATTCTGCATCTGAGCTTGCAACAATGCTGTTGTCAAATTCCTTTAGAGCAACCATGGATAGATGCCTTCTGCAACCACAAGATATAACATCATTCTTAGTGACAAAGGAATTCCAAGAAATGGAATCCAGGCTGTATGCAAACACCACAGTTCTCTCCCACCTTTGCTTGTACAACAATATTCTTGATTAAACAAAATGTAGGATTACTTTGCAACACATGATTCTTACCAAATAGAGTATCAGTATCAAATTTAATCAACACAACCCCATGCTCCTTCAGGGATTGGCATAGAGCAGTACTCCTCAAAATCATCATAGGAGTTGTACTGTTTGTTGTAGATGTGCAGCTGCACGAGATTACGTGTACTCTTAGTAGGTGTTAAGTGTGTATGAAAATTGAAATTATAAGATTAAGATTGTCGCGCTCGGACTTGAGCTTTCAGTAGATCTGATTAGATCCTGTGTAGCTCTCGGTACTAAATCTACACAGGGTTCTTATTATTCTGATCTACTGACGTCTTTGTTCCGTGCGAGGTATTCTATTTCTGATATCGTAGACCTCTTACGATTCACRGACCTCTTATATTGGATCCTATGATACATAGATATGAATAGTACCTTACGATAGGTACGTAGGAATGGTATGCTCCTCCATTCCTTTCTTCGAAGCTTCGYATCGTACGTATACTTCAGATACAGTACGTACGTATCCATTGCAGCAGCTAATGCTGAATTGCCCTTTCCTTTCTATTGTCCTCTTCATTTTGTTCTTTGTTCTTGAGTTGCTTGAGCTTTTGTTTCTTCCTTGCTACTGGTGTACTAATATTTTGGTCAGCCAATCTGAGACCAATTTCAACCCACAGAACCATCAGAACATGGAATTTAAAGCTCTTGGACCCACAGTACTACAAAACTCTTCCCATGATAGTAACACGGACCTCAACAAAGTACATTTTCTGGTTTCATTTATGGTACACCAGTAACATCACTGAGATCAAGAGCTTGCTTGAGATTGAAGTGAACAGGTTGTTACTGCTGCAAGTGAACAACAAGTGCTAGTAGTACTACTACTATCTTCAGCAACACCACCAACAAGAAGAAGCTTGACAAGAAACCAGACCCATTTTTTTGGTAATCAGACTAGCTACTAGTACTACTACTAGTAGTAGTAGTATCATGGAGAAAAGAAGGGTCTCTCTACAGGGAAGGGATTGGTTTCAAGAAGGTCTGGTTTCAAAAACGTAATCCATGCGCTTGTGCCTGCTGAGGTTACTTGAGCAAAAAATAACTACAGTAATAGTGTTTGTACCGGTATGTGCGATCTGATCAACAAATCATGTACCAGCGCAGTTGGCTATGGTGCACTACACTGCACTTTCACTAACTTTAGTGAGCGGTAGCCAGTAACTTTGAAGAATTCTTACAGCCCTGGACTTACCAAGGAAACAAAAAGAAACTTGTTTTTAGTGTGGATTTGTACAAACCCTGGTATACCATTTTTTGCAACTAAATTAGTACCTTGACCATAAATAGATTATTCATTTTTAACTTAAACATTCAGTCATTGTTGTGACAACAAGTCATTCTAGTAGCAATAACCGCCATCATTCAAAAAAAAACAGCAGCGGCTGCAACCAATACCAGTACCTAGGATAGTACTGTAACCAGGTGTGGATACATGTAATAACCGTTGAGCAGCTCAACATCTCCATGTACTCAGCGCGTGTAGTATTTTTTAGGTACATGATTTTGTTGAGCAAATTGCGTGTACAGCTTAAGTACATGCACCTCAACTGGTTACAAAGGGCACAGACTGAATTTTGTAACCAGAATTTGTAACCAAACCCTTCCATAAGGAGAGCCCATATTTTTTACACGATACTACTGCTAGTCTGGTTCCAAAAACAGGCACACTGGTTCCCTTATGTGCGCTTGTAACMAGGCATTTGCACCTCAACAGGTACACTGTAAAGTACTAAAAAAGAAAATTAATTGGGAACTAGTACAAAATCATGTAGAAAATACAGTAGAAATCGCAATTCAGCAACTCAAGCAGCTCATCCTCATAAGTATCAACAACTCATATCATATTGTATCAGCAACTTGTATTGTACCGTATAGTACCATATTGTACCATATCGTATCGTATTGTATTGTATTGTATTGTATTGTATTGTATTGTATTGTATTGTATTGTATTGTATTGTATTGTATTGTATTGTATTGTATTGTATTTTATTGTATT
>CAACVS010000151.1:76653-90286 GCA_900660405.1 Pseudo-nitzschia multistriata
TATCGTATCGTATCGTATCGTATTGTATCGTATCAGCAACTTGTATTGTATCTGCGCTGGTTCCTCCGTACTATCAGGGAGCGTCCTCTGTATCAGCACTGGCTTCTCCTTATTGTATCAGCAGCTCCTCTGTATCAGCGTCCTGGGTGTTGTATCAGCGGCTCCTCTGCTGTATCATATTAGTGGCTCCTCTGTATCAGTGTCCTCCGTATCAGCAATTGGCTGAGTACATGGAAATGTTGAACTGCTTCAACGGTTATGTAAATAACTGTGGAAGAGCTCTGCTTTCAGCGCAAGAACAAGTATCTTCAACAAGCTCTCAAGCTAAAGCTCTCTACTAGCTTGTTGAAGATACTTGCAGTAACCTCACTTTGATCTTGAGCTAAAGCTCTTGATGCAACGGATACGTACGTACATACGTACTGTATCGAAAGTATACGTATGTACTGTCTTGGAAGCATACGTACATACAATGCTCCTCGGAATGAATGGACATACCATTCCTATCTACATATCATAAGGTACTATTCATACATATACATCGTACCAAAGATCCTGAGAGGTCCAAGATACTCAAGCTATGATCTGAGAATACTTCACAAAGAACAAAGATGTCATGAGTCCGGAATAGAAGAACCCTCGTGTAGAATCAGTACCAGATCTACACAGGGATCTAATCAGAACTCTGGAATTCTTGTGAACTTACGCGATAATCTTCATGATAATCTTAATCTTATAATTCAATTTTATATAGTACAGTTGAAACACCCACTAAGAGTACACGTAATCTTGTGCACTCGATCTCAGTTATGTTACTGGTGTACCGAAATCGTACCAGAAAATGTACTCTGTTGAGGTCCGTGTTATTTGTGTGGGACAAGTTTTTTACTGTGTGTACACGCGCTGCGCGAGAAGTACCAAGGACMAACTTGGCACAGTGGAAGACAGCCCTGCTCACCTTCAGAAAGTTTTATGCGCCATCTAAGAGAGCTAGGGATGAGGCCATTGAATACTTGCAATCAGACGCCATCAGAAAGCCTCATGCTAGCTCTTGCGAGGCCCACGCTGACAGAGTTGAGACCTGTTGTGCCAGAGCAAACATCCTTCATGGCATCAGGCAACCACTATCAGACAGAGAGATCAAGCAGATTCTCTTTAGATCCTTTCCCAAGTCTTGGCAGAATGACTATATCAGATATGGAAGAGACATCCTCCTCAATGACACCATTGAGCAAATCGTGCAGTATATGACAGACCAGAAAGGAATAGCGGATGAGGAGCAATAACACAATCAGTCTAGAAAGAGAGCAGCAAAGGCAGATTTGGACCAGCCTAGGAATGGAAAGAGGCAAAGAAGAGGCAATAACAACACTAGCGCCGGCAATGAAGATGAGAGACAAAAAGATCAATGCAAAGCCCTGCAGAAAGCACAATGGAGAGCACACTCGGGGAGAGTGTCCGTTCAACAGGAAGGGCAACAACTACCAAGGAGACAGTAGTAGAAGAAATAAGAACAGCAACCAAGGGAGCAATCATGGAAACTCAAACTCAAGCAATAGGACCTTTGGGCCAGGAACCTACACCCTCAGCATTGATGAAAGCGGCAAGCTAACTCAAGTCAAACAACACTCTAAGAGTCAACCCCAGACCCATCAGCTTGCACAGAATGGATCCAGTTCAAGTGGAATCCCCCAAGCCATGTCTCATTACAATCCAACAGCAACGTGGGATCGACAGTCCAATTCCAAGGACCTAACCAGCAGTGGTGACCAAATTTGGTAACAGAAGCAGAAGCCTTCTTTGCATTGCCTCCAACACCATCCACTCAATCACCTGAAAGGAGCCTTGAGTTCTTTGATCTTGATAATGAAGAAGCTCTTAAGAACCCAACGGCAGTCACCTTGAGAGCTCTGAATCCAGCACCAGATGTGCTACCAGCAGTCATACTTGCCTGTAAAACAATCCAAAACCTACCAACAATGCAAACATTCAAAGTCCTTTTAGACAGTGGAAGTACTATGCATCTGATTCACAAGCGTTGCCTTCCACCAGGAACAGTCCCTTTTACAGATGAGGTCAGTTCAGTCACCACAACTGCCCAAGGGAACTTCGATACATCAAAGTATGTCTTCATATCTCAAATTCGATTGCCAGAGTTTGGAAATGGCAAATACATAAGAGGAATCAATGCAAGACTATTCTCAGCCCCTTGCAACTATGATATGATAATAGGAAGAGACTTCCTATTGATGACCGGGATAGACCTCTTCTATTCCAAACGCACCATCAAATGGTTGGATTCAACCATAGATATGAAGCCATTGGATTATTTCAATGACCCCCAGCAGGTGGCAGAAGCCATGTGGCTGGCAGAGGACGATGAACTCTTAGATGGAGGTTTCCTTGAGTTTCATCTACTCCCCTCAAGCTGCCGACAACAAGACTGCAGATGTGCAGCCAGCTTGGACAGTTACTTAGCAGGCCTGACCTGCACTGCCAGGGCTACTGGAGGAACAGAGCTCAATCAAATACACGATGCAAAATATCAACAAGTGACTGCTGAAGAGGTTGCAAGCCACCAGGAGCATATGAACAATTCAGAAAGACTAGCATTCAAGGAGATGCTAGCCAAACACACGGAGTTGTTTGATGGCAAGCTTGGTAGATATCCTCACAAAAAGATCCACATAGATCTTGAAGAGGATGCCAAACCAGTTTATATAAGTCCATATCCAGTCCCTTACAGACACAAGGACGTGTTCAAAAGGGAGTGCCAGCATCTAGTAGATGAAGGAGTGATTGCTCCAACAGGCAATTCAGAATGGGGCTTCCCAGCCTTCATCATTCCCAAAAAGGATGGACAAGTCAGATGGCTTGTTGATCTCAGAGAATTAAACAAGAGGATTAAGAGACCTCAGTTTAACCTCCCMAAAATCCAGGACATCATGAACGGAAGAACACACTATGATCATTTCACTAAGATTGACCTATCAATGATGTTTTACTGCTTTGAACTGGATGAAGAGAGCCAGAAAATATGCACCCTCACGACCACACATGGTAACTACAGATGCTTAAGATTACCCATGGGCCTTAAATTGTCCCCAGATTATGCCCAAGCATTTATCACCAAGATTCTAGTGAACCTTGATGTTGAGGTGTATATTGATGACATGGAAATTTGGTCCAGAGGACCATTCAGCAAACACCTGTCTCTGGTAGATCCAGTCCTTCAACATCTAGCATCAAATGGAATGAAGTGCAATCCATTGAAATGTGAATGGGCAGTAAAGGAATCTTATTTCCTTGGATATTGGCTGACATCCACCGGTGTCAAGCCATGGCAAAAGAAAGTCAATGGAATACTGAAAATGGGAATTCCCCAGAACCAACAACAAGTGAGGTCCTTCTTGGGTGCAGTAAACTATTACAAGTCCATGTGGCCAAAGAAATCACATGTACTTGCCCCACTGACAGCCCTAACTGGCTCTTGTCCTTACATCTGGACACCTCAGTGCAACCAAGCATTCAATGAAATGAAAGCCCTCCTTGCACATGATGCAACCAACAAATTTGCAGACCTTGAAATCCCTTTTGACATTTACACCAATGCCTTAGACTATCAGCTTGGAGCAGCAATACTCCAAGAGCAAAGACCTATTGCATATTGGTCTAAAAAGCTCAACAAAACCCAACAAAATTACACTACAATGGAAAAGGAACTGTTAGCAGTGATCCTTTGCCTCAAAGAATACTGGAATATGCTATACGGTGGCCAAATCAACATCTACACTGACCATAAGAACCTTATCTTCAGGACACTTTCACAGTCCTGGGTTCTACGATGGAAATTGTCCATCAAAGGATTTGACATTACTTGGAAGTATATCCAAGGCAAGCACAATATCATTGCTGATTGTTTCTCACAAGTGCCCCAAATGGATCAGTGCACTGTCGGGGATAAAGAAAAGAAAATATATGAGCAGAACAAAGGAACAGTGGTAAATTTCAAGGAATTGACAGCCCAAGTAGATCCAGAAGATGTTTTCTATTTGGAGCCCAAACTATATGAGTGCTTACTCAATTTGCCACCAGTCTCAGAGATGGAGAATCCAATAACAAGTGCAACCCTTTATACTTATCAGCTCATGGATCCTCAGTGTCAGCAACTACTTGAATCAGATCCAAAACACTATGTTAAGAAGAGGATAGGAACCTTCAAGCTAATTACAGTGACACAACCTAAAGGAATGAATCCCACGAATGATAATTGGAAGATTTACTTGCCCATGGCCTGGTAGACAGCACCCTCCAATGGTATCATCTCTTATTAGGCCATTGTGGGAGTACAAAGCTTTATGAAACTATCAGTGCCAGATTTTATGCTCCACAACTCAGCCAAAGATGTAAGCAGTACCAATGCCCTGATGAGTGCCACAGATTCAAACAATAAGATCAAGGACATGGCCTATTATCAGCTTGGAAAGCTCAACTCATTCCTTGGAATGAAGTTTGTGTAGACCTAATCGGTCCTTGGAAAATACTTCTACCAGATGAAACTGAATTGGTGATCAATGCCCTCACTTGCATTGATCCAGTCACTAACCTATTGGAGATCATTAGAATCAACAATAAGTCAAGTGAGCATGTTGCAGAGCAATTTGCAAACTGTTGGTTGTTACAATATCCAAGGCCCAACAGATGTGTTCATGATAATGGCAAAGAATTCATTGAAACCCCATTCAAGCAGCTCTTGAATCAGTATGGAATAAAGAGTGTTCAAACTACAGTGAAAAACCCACAAGCAAATGCAGTGGGTGAAAGAGTCCACCAGACAATAGCCAATGTCTTAAGAGCCACTCTTCATTTGAGGCCGCTCAAGGAAGCTGAATTTGATGAAGATCAACTGATTGACAATGCGCTTGCCTCTGCAATGCATGCCACCAGATGTGCAGTGAATGCTGCAGTGAAAACCTCACCAGGAGCTCTGGTGTACAACAGAGATATGGTTATGGATATCCCTCTCATTGCTGATTTAAACCTTATCAGAGACAAACGACAACACCTGATAGATGAAAATCTCAGAAGAGAGAATGCCAGAAGAATACCTTTCCCATATCAGGTTGGGCAGCAAGCCTACATGAAATACTATGAACCAGACAAGCTGTCCCAAAGATTGCATGGTCACTATCCCATAGTAGAAATCAATACCAACAGAACAGTTGTTTTACAAGGAGTGACAATGTATGTGAGACTGTCAACATTCAGAAGCTTGTTCCCTATAAGGGAACTGTCCATGCAAATGCCAATTCTGAAGATCCAGCAACAGTAGAGGAAGAACCTTCTGTTGAAAATATTGAAGATATGATTGCTACAGTTAAGTAGTAAGGAATATTGGAGGCAATATTACTGTCAGTGTTAATGCAACGGATACGTACGTACGTATGTACGTACTGTATCGAAAGTATACGTATGTACTGTCTTGTTGGAAGCATACGTACATACGATGCTCCTCGGAATGAATGGACATACCATTCCTATCTACATATCATAAGGTACTATTCATACATATACATCGTACCAAAGATCCTGAGAGGTCCAAGATACTCAAGCTATGATCTGAGAATACTTCACAAAGAACAAAGATGTCATGAGTCCGGAATAGAAGAACCCTCGTGTAGAATCAGTACCAGATCTACACAGGGATCTAATCAGAACTCTGGAATTCTTGTGAACTTACGCGATAATCTTCATGATAATCTTAATCTTATAATTCAATTTTATATAGTACAGTTGAAACACCCACTAAGAGTACACGTAATCTTGTGCACTCGATCTCAGTTATGTTACTGGTGTACCGAAATCGTACCAGAAAATGTACTCTGTTGAGGTCCGTGTTATTTGTGTGGGAGCTCCTCCACAGTTACATCACATTTCGATGCTACGGTACGGTAGCCTACTCAACGGTCTCATTTCTGTTACATTTTTGGTACACGCGCTGCGCGAGCTCCTCCACACCCATTTTTTCGGCTAGCAGCAAGCACCTCTCAAATACGACTGGCAGCTTCCGCACCTCGTTGCCCGGCACTGTGCATCGAAGCATTTTGTCTACACGAAGTACTCCTTCACAACTAATCGATTCATTCATCGGAACGGTGAGCATGCACGGGTACTGCGTGTACTATCAAACCAGCAGCGTAGAAACCATCTACACCGAATGTGCAAACCAATCGAATTCTGAATAGAGCAGGCACAGCATTTTCGGTTTTGTTTCGCGCAAAACCAAAGAAACCAAAGGCAACGAAACCAAGCCGACACTCGGCCCGATTGAGGATTGTCTCGACTCCGATCCAAAACACCGCGGCTTGCGCATCGAATAGTGGGAACAAAACGAGGCGAGACAAAAAGAAACAGTCGTGAACCCAATCCGTACATTGCATGATATTTCGGTCGAATATATCCATCGTTTTATTATTCCACACGATCTATCCACCTACTGGTCAGCTGCATATAGTCCGATCGATAAATTCTTTTGCTCCTGAGGCAGCGTTATTCGTTGATCGATTGATCCCAGGCCTTGGTTTCCGAAAAAGTTTACCGAACAACGTTGCAGAACCTCACATCAAGATATCAAGCAAAGCGAAAGGAGCAAAAATAGGAAACCAAGCCATACCAAGCTGCGAGAGCTATGGGCCTTTTTGGGAGAAAGAGCAACATTGGCAGGGACGAGAAGCAACAACAGCTGAAACCGCCCTCGATGTACGAGCAGGGAGGTCCCAATGACAATGCCGACGATGTGGACTTGTCCGAGAGCATGAACGACGATTACGACGACTTTCACGAATACAACCACGACGACGACGACGCATCGGTTGCGTCCCACATGGAGGAAATGACGACCGATCCCCACGACGATTACTTTGATTTCATGGATCCGGAAGCAATGGCAAATGCGGCATCGGCATCGGCATCGGGTCCGCAACAGCAGCTACAAGAAGTTTCCAGGTCGTCGTTTCCGCAGCGCCACACGAACGGCGACAAGTATTACAAAAACGCGTCCCCCTCGTTCCACAGCAGCCACGATGCCCTCAAGAGAAGCAACAGCAGCAGCAGCAAAAACTGCGCTGCGGACCACGAGAATGACACCAACGCCATCCCGGAAAGGACCAACTCTGCGACGGCGCTAGTTCACAACAGCAACGAGAGAAGCAACGGCCACAGCCGCAAGAGGGAAGACC
This sequence comes from Pseudo-nitzschia multistriata, assembly GCA_900660405.1. NCBI lineage: Eukaryota > Bacillariophyta > Bacillariophyceae > Bacillariales > Bacillariaceae > Pseudo-nitzschia > Pseudo-nitzschia multistriata. The sequence continues at coordinate 83,892 of CAACVS010000151.1, forward strand.
CGCTCGTGCCGGTCACTTCGTCCCTCTCCCCGGCGGCCACGGCCCGCTCCGTGTCCTCCAGGAGCACGGCCACCGGCAGAGTCTCCCGGTCCCACAACTCGCGTTCGACGTCCAAGACGCACTCGAGGTCCCGGTCGTCCCGGACCCAACTCTCGCACTCGCACTCGCACTCGAGGAAATCCTCCCGGTCCGCCGGCGGTGGGTCGAGGAGCAAGATGAAACTCGGCGAGAAGCTGAGAAATGGCGGGGACCGGAAAAGCCGACCTTCGGCAAGCGGCAAGGCCTCTTCCACCACAGCTCTGGAAAAGCAGGAACAAGTGGCTCCCTCCCCGGCGGCGAAAGCAAGGGCGTCTGCCAAGAGCAGCCCCTCCGGAGACCTCGTCGAGCAGCAGCAGCACGAAATCCTCGCCATGCAAATCCAACAGCTCTCGCTTCTGCAGCAGCAACGCGAGCAAGAACAACAACATCCCAGCCCCGCCCACCCCATCGACGAGAGCGAGACCACCCGGGATCTCGTCAAGACCTTTATCGGAGAAATATGGAACCGCGGCGAAATCAGCAGCATCTCCAAGGTCTGCTCGCCCCGGCTGCGCTTCAACAGCGAATCCGGTCTCGAAAAGGTGGGCCACGAGGGATTCTCGCAGATGGTCCTGTCAGTCCGCTCCTCCCTGGAGGACTATCACTGCGAGATCCATTCGATGGTCGTAGAGGGACGCAAGTGCTTTTGCCGCCTCAAGTTTACCGGCAAGCACGTCGGTACGCTGCTGGGCTGCCCGGCGACCCACAAGCTGGTCTCCTGGAGCGGGGCATCGGAGTTTACCGTTTGCCCCAAGCGCCACCAGATCCTCAAGGTTTGGGAACTAGGGGACATAAAGACACTTGAAAAGCAGCTGAAGATAGACTGACACGGGACGAATCTTGCCACACACTATAGCTCCAGAAACAGAAACGGTACGACATGGCACAGCATAGCACACAACCCAATGAAAACGCTGTTTGTGTTTCGGCGAAATGAAACATCAAATGGAATTAAAACGATAAGGAGAAAACCAAGAGGGGGTTGGGACCAACCACAGAACCAATACACGGCGGGCGCTCCGAATCTGAGAGGCAACTGCTGGGAGCGAAGCGAAGCGGAAGGGAACAATTATCACGCAAGTTTCGAAGGGAGGGAACTTCACTCCCTGCGTGCCGATACAGCATCCTCTGCTGACCCTTGGAATGGAATGGATTTGAATCCGATGGAAGTATTGCATTGGATCGTGCAAAAGTTGCCGTACATCATGCCTGACGTCCTTATACACAGGAGGAACATCAATAGTAGATGGAACAACATAACATAAACAGCAAACCGCGAGATTAATTCGCAATCAAACACATCATTGCATACACTATTATCGTGACGACGACGAAGTGTATTATTACTATATACTGTTGTTGCTCTAAATATTTTAATACTCACGGCTGCTTCTTGATCTCGCAGGTCGTGTGTGTGACCGGTGTTGGGCTCTCTCTTGCGCGTCAACGGAAATCCAGTAGCCAAACCCATTCTCACCTAGCGCTTAATTCAAATGCAAACTGAGATGCTACAATTGCCCAGCATCACAAAACAAATTTGGATCTCGAAGAAAGGCGTGAACTGTGAAAAATGTGTCAAAAGGGGACGCATCCTAACAAATGGCGAGACCCGGAGGGAGTGAACCTTCAAGGGATAAATTGTCTGTGGATTATTTGTCAAAATTCAAGTTATGAGTGACAGTTTAGGCACAAAAAAAATTATCCATTTGAATAACATATGGTGTTACGTACCGATTTCGATACAAGGGAGGTTTTTGAGTTTGATCAGCTCGATCGGAATCGTACCAGTAAAAGAATTGTTTCCTAAGTTCCCAAAATTTCGCACGGCGAAGAAAATTTTGCATCGACAATGAGAGGCCAGGTGAACGGGAGCATGTTTCGATACCCAACCACTTGAACGAAGATTTCCGCGTACTTACCTAGTGAAAGACGCGTCAACAATGTCAGCTTTCCAATCTCTGACGGGAGAGAACCACTGAGGGCATTGTTGCCCATCTCCAATGATTCGAGAGATGATATCAAACCAATTTCACTCGGGAGCTTCCCAGTGAGGCCGTTATCACCTACAAAGAACAGAAAAAGAAACCGAGTGTGAGATCATACCAGATGATTGGTTAAAATGGTGTTCTGAATCATAGTAAGTCGTACTCATGGATATTCTGGATAATGATGTCAGCAAGCCGATGTATGTTGAAATCGTCCCTTCAAGCGATGCTTCGGAAAGATCCAATGCAGACAAAGATCCATTTATGTATTCAACTTCGTCCCACTCCCATGGTGCATTTTTATCAATCCACAACCCATTGTCACTACTCTTTGTTGGGGCGGCATAATTCAACACGCTTAGGGCGAACCTCTCAACAAAGTTGGGTGTGTGGCATTCTGAGTACACCGTGCTGTCTTCAATCATCCACTCAATTGCTTCAAGTACTTGGCTGCTACCACTGTAGAAGTTTGTTGTATTGGTATTGTCATGTATGGAAAGTTGCTCAAACATGCACGTCGGAATTGCGGAGAACGACGACACTTCATCTACACCACTATTGATTTGGAGGATCTTCGGATCATTGTCAGCACCGTATCCTTGAAAAATAGTCAAGTCAACGGTAGTTTCATGATCAGGATTGTTTACTTCGACGGTACATCTCGCCCCATCAGTGACCATAATAGTTTCGTGACTATTAGCCATGCCTTCATTGATTTCTATAGATAAAACCTTCTTCTCGTCACACTTTGCATCCAGAGTAAGATTGGAACGGCCAATTGATTCAGGGAATGGTATTTCTACAGAATTAGTCGCCTCCTTCCTTTTTGTGAAGTTACCAAGGAGAATTGTTATTGGCTTCATTCGTGGATCAATGCATTGTGGGAAACCATAACCAGCAGCAGCCAAATCTACCATTCCAAATCCTTTAGCCATTGCACCCTCACCACAACGGGGACCAATACGTGAGGCAGAACAGCAATCTCCTGCATCAAAACCGTATTCAAAACTATTTAAATCTGGATCGCATTTTCCATTTCCAACCAATGGACACATGTCCTCGAAGTCTCTGTCGAATGTAAAAAAGCATAGATCGAGGGGTCTGCCGGCAGCAGAATGCCATCCGCTCTGAAAAGCTGATGATACATCAAATGAATATGAGTTGTCCGAATGTGCCAGTTCAAGAGCATCATGAACACAAGGATCAGTCCCTACTATAAAAAATTTCCACTTCCGTGTATCCATGCAATGTGCAATCTTTACACCACCGGGACCCTCGTAGATTCCCCTTTTCGATCCAGGTGTAGTATCGATCAAACTGAAGCATCCACTGTATTGTTGTAGATCAGGATCGTGAAACTGCACTCTAAACACTTTTGTGAACCATATATCTTCACTCTCTTGGGCATAAATAATTGACGTCATTATGGCAAGGAAGATCAGACCTGACGTTATAAGAGTGCACTGGAACCGTGTGTGTTTTTTTCCCTGGGACATACAACTAGGAAGTGGTAGTTTGATTATTCGTCTCACTTCCTCTTGCAGCTTTGGTCCATACTTGCCCCACATAGCTAAGTTAAAGGCTACATTATCTAGGCGACTGATAAAATTCTGTTGGCAACGAGAAAACGGGAGAATATCAGACGGGAGTTTGTCAAATTTTATTGCAAGATCCTGAGTGTTCGTAGTATCCATGTTCATACTATTCATTGTCATACTATTCATTGATACACTCACAACAGCAGTGAAATTCAGGACTATGTCAATCACACTCTCTGCCGTGATGATCAGTAATAATGCTGCTATCATTGCCATTACTCCCTGTGAAAATCGTAGAAAACAAGAAAATACCATGTTTCTGTTTGTCACGTCCCAACGTGAGGGAAATGTTTCCACTGCAATTATAACGTCCATCAAACTGGATTCTGTGAAAACAATGTAAGACAGGATTGCAAGAATTTGAGTCGCCCGAACAAGAGGAGTTGTATTTGCTGCAACAAATGCTGCAATCAAATCAGTTCCTGGATTGTCCCCGTCGCCGTCGGTATTCCATTTCTCATAAAGAACACTCAACACTGTAAGCAAAAGGAATGCGATTTGGAAGAGAAAGCCCATCATTCCAAAGGCAAAGAAAAGGGGACTTTCAATGGGGCCATGAAGCGACAAGAAGGAATAGGAATCAGGAGGGAAGGCCCTTCCGTTACGGAACTCATCACTTCCGTGTTCTCTGGTGGCGTAAGAATTTCCGGCAAAGGACCCGAAGGAATAGCAATCAGGAGGAAAACCCCTTCTGTCAGGAACCCCTCCTTGCCTATGATCTCTGCTCGAGGAGTTCCCTAATTCCGTCTGCTCTACTTGTGACGACACCGATTTTTCTTCATCCATCCATGAGTCTGATGTAAGAGAATTGGTTTCAACTGAAATGGCATTTTCATCCTTGTCAATCGGGTTGGCTTGGCGTTTGTCTTTTCCGTGCTCTTTCGGTGAATCCCGCATGGTATTCCGTACGTTGATGTCATTCAACTGTTGCGATGGGAAGCAATCTTTGATGTCTCCTGTCTCCAAAGAATTGAATGAATTTGGATCATAGTCGGTAGTAAGACCAGAAATCTGCCTTCTCAATTCCATTGTGCTACTACTGTTGAGACTGCGGCAGCGACTGACATAAAAACTTCTGCTGTTATTCGCATTTTGTAGTAACAATCCAACACGATTGTGCCCCTTGATGAACTGGTCGAGTCGACCAGTGCTTTTTGAATTATTTTCTCTCTCCATTTTTATGTTATGCTGTGGAACTTCTCTTGATTAATACGCTTGTTGCGGTTGGCGACGTTCCTGCTGTCGACATGCGTTTTAGCTTGACTTTGCAATCCTTTTCGTTCTCGACAGAGTCGTTTGCGTTGAACACAGAGTTGAAACTGACCTTGTCGTTCGATTCCTGTTTTTGTTTGGCAAAAAATCGAAGCAAGTCACTCTCAATTGATTATTCTCCTTCTATTGATTCTACTCTGCACATTAGAATCGTATTGGCTGTTATGATTGTAACGATTTAAAGAAGAAAACAGCAGATGCGAAAAATAAAAGACTCGCAACTATTTACACCCAATGGTCGACACGGTTGCGAGGAAAATTCTAATTCGATCAAAAGAGAATTCTCAAGTTCCACTAGAAATGCCCTTCGTAATGTTGGCCCAAAAGAATCAACACTTCTGGCACGATCTGACATTATGCTCCCCTTCCATTTCTTTCTTCAGCTTGTGCATTTTCTTCGATCTAGTGTCTATGTTTTTTTGGAAGTAGTGCCCATAGCTTTGGTGTATTCGACCATCACGCTTGCTACCGGTCTCGGTGATTCTGCGGAAGAACTGTGACTGAGGAGCTTAAACATTGGTTCGATTACATAACAAACCCCATTTCTGCTGTTTTATCACATGAATGGATGATTAACAAACTCCCTTGGCCAAGAGGTGATCGTCGGTCGTGTGAAAACCTATTACGGTAGGTACGAATTACAGTACGAATCATTGTGAAAAAAGAAATTATTTAAGACTCCTGCTTCGGAGTGTTAGACTCAAACATAAGGAGTGTTGACGTGTGAGATAGTAAGCCCATAAAAACACAACACATGACAGACAGCTTGTTTCCCACCAATGAAACATCCCTGGCCTGGGGTACTTTGGGCTCACACTCGTACCCTAACACCCCGAAGCATGTGTCTCGCAGTATTTGATGCATAATTTTTTTTAAATTACTCTTCGTTGTTTATTGTGATCCACTTTCATTGATAGACAAAAAGCAGGGGTCATAAATTTAGAGGGGTGCGCATCGATTTTTTTTTGCGCATCATGAAGCACGAAAAAAAAAGTGAAACTCATATTCCACGTGTGGTCCAAATTTCCAAAAARTCCCCCCAGGATTTTTTTTCATTCTCATTTTTACTGCATAATACTAGTAAAACTATCCAACCTTTAAGCAGTTACAGCTCTATCAAAAATACTACTATTAAAATTTTTGAGTAGCCAGTCTGCAACAGATACGTACGTACTGTATTAGAAGGATACGTACGTACTGTATTAGAAGGATACATACGATACGAAGCTTCGAAGAAAGGGAATGGGAGAACATACCATTCCTACCTACATATCATAACATAGTATTCATATATAGAGATCATACGATCCTTCGGTTGAGGATCGTAAGAGGTCTAAGATACTATTCGAGAATACCTAACGAAGAATAGAGATGTCACGAGTCCAGAATAGAGAACCTCCGTGTAGAATCCCTACCAGGTCTACATGAGGTTCTAATCGGAACTTCGGAATTCTCGTGAACG
>CAACVS010000152.1:0-27344 GCA_900660405.1 Pseudo-nitzschia multistriata
GTTCGTTAGGTGACCCCACGAATAAACCAAGAATAACTAACGAGCAACCCGCGAATAAGAAATCAGAAATCACTCGACTGTGTTGTGAGAGACCTACCACTCATAACGCACGAAGAAGGATAGCATTACTCTAAGACCAAGATGAAGCGCTTCGCTCCGTTACGGAAACCTTCATATTTATACATCTCTGCGATCGTAATTTCTGTTGTCACTGGAGATGAAGCTGAAATACATGCGTCATCGGCATATACAGCATCCGATGCGATGGGAGAGGAGTGGTTACCGTCGTCTTCTCCCTGCAGTCCGAGTGTTTATTACAAAGGCATCAACTCATTTTCATCTAGAAGTGAGCTTCAAAAACTGTTGGAGGAGACTCATAAAGAAGTTTTGCCCTATACCGACAACGATGCGGACGATGTATGGAAGGCACTCAAAGATCTTGATCGAGGAATCGACTTAAATGGATTACCTACGGTTCGTTTGATCTATTCCAAGAAAGATGTTCCCGCGGAGCCCAAGGGAACACCTGATACATGGAATCGAGAGCATGTCTGGCCTAAGTCTCGCGGTGTTGGTTACTCTGGACCAGACTTTACGGATGTACACCATTTGTTTCCTGCAGACTGGGGTGTGAATTCGATACGAAACAATCGATTTTTTGATAATTGCAATGTTGTCGAAGAGGATGTCTGTAGGCCTCCCACGGAATTGGAACGCATTGACGATCCACCCATGTTTGGCGGTGAAGTATTCCAACCTCCATTGGAAGTTCGCGGAGACATAGCACGGGCCATTTTTTACATGGAACTCCGTTATCCCCACTTAGAGCTTACGGATTCTTTAGACCCCGAGAAAACCAACCAGATGGCCTACCTTTCAACACTTCTAGCATGGCACGATCTCGATCCACCAACGGATTACGAACGGAAACGGAACGACCGCGCATGCTCCCGCTGGCAAGGGAACCGCAATCCATTTGTGGACTTTCCCGATCTAGCAAAAATTATACATGGGACCCCTTCAGAAACAATCACGGATGATGGCTTCTATAGCGACAACAGTACTGGTACTGTTGAAGAACTCACAGAGGTAAAATTGCCAATACCGGGGGATGTAATGGTTGTGGGAGTCCACACTGACAATCCTGATATGGTTGCTCTCGTAACATTCGTTGATCTGCCAGCTGGATTGGTGATTCATGTAACAGACAACGCCTACGATGGGCACTCATTGGCATCGAATGAAGGAACTATCAGTTTGACTTTGCCAGAAACCATTGCAGCAGGTACAATATTCGGTTATGGAGAAGGGCTACTTTACGGATCTTCTTGGACTTCCGAAATGGACAGAGGCTTCGCATTAGCTACAAGTGGAGATAATTTGATTATATATCATACATCTTCATTAGAATCTGATGACTATGTTTTTCTATCAGCCATTTTGTTCGCCGGTGGGACGCTTTTGGAATCAAATATGGGTGAATCTGCATTGTATGGAACATCTTCTACTGCTATTCCGGACTTGATTAAAAGATATACTGTTGTCTTGGAAAACAAAGATAATTATGTCTATRTTGGAAAAAGAGYTGATTCAAAGGRATATTTGCAACATCTTTTGCTTGACAGTGCTAACTGGGAAGGATCCAATTCAAAGACTGATGTCTCAACATTGCCAATTGTGACTGAAAATACTGTTGGATTCACTGTCACCGAGCAATCTTGAGGAGGCTAAAGGGGTTAAACATTGAAGACGTTAGTAGTCACGTGGTGTTACTTGCAGTATTGTGCATGGTGATATTGAGCATGTTGCCACTGTGCAGTGATTCTGCCTTTTCTCGCACCTCCCTGATTCATGAGGTCAAATATACCAACAACTTTTTTGTTTTTACAGTGAATACAGAGTATCATTACTGCTTGTTGATTGTCCTCACAGGTACTAGTACTACTAGTAGTAGTACAGTAGCAGGGAGATAGTACTAGCAGTTTTTGAAACAATGAAAGTACGAATTCAATATTTTCACCAAAATATTGAAAAGAAAAGAGTGTATCAGAAATATTTTACATGAAGTGAACAATTAAACTCTTGTTTAACAATTAAACTCTTGTTTCTTCCCCAGTCAAATTCTACCTTTACAAAACCAGTTCTTTTCACCCTTGCACCCCTCGCTTGCTTTTTGCACCGTAGAACCTAGTCGAACCTACGATACATATTTGAGTTAGCGAGCCAATCTTAACCCGTTCCCTAACAATCTTACTTTGAATGTTGAAGATAGACTTCTCAGCGAGAAGTCGAGCTTTCGAGAAGTTTCAAACGTTGATAACTTACGACACGATACGTCTGTCCGGTTTTATAGTAAGGTAAGGTAGTAGTATTGAATGCTGGAGTTCTACGATTGAGACATCAAGATCTGTAGAAAAAGTGTTGATTGCTGGTTGCAGGTGCTTTCCGCTGTCAGTTGTCAGCATTTTCGGGAATGATCCAATAAAATTCAATATTTCAGATTCGTTGATTGTTGGTTCATCATAGTTGTTACTACCAAAACTACCGTACGGATCCGTACCAAAGGAAGACCAGAAGACCCCCTCTCTTCACTTTCTTACTTACTTGTCTAATTTCAACTACAGGTAGGTGCACTCCTATTACCATGACGTCTTATACAATGAGGAGTTTTCCATTCCTACTATTTGTGTCTTTGATGGCACGGGCAGCGAAAACCACCGCCTTCACAGTGCCAGCATGTACAACTTCCAGGAACGTCGTAGCCGGCGAACGTGCCACTTCAAACCARCGGGGACTGTCTATGAGTAGCAGCAGTACTGGAGAGACGGAGGTCGAGAGACTCTTGCGAATGGCGAGGGAGTTGCGTGCCCAAGCCGAGGAATCCGAGAAAGAAGTTCACGAACAATTGGCCGACAAGAAGGCAGATCGCGAAACCCGCCTCGGCACACTGGTCAACCACCTCTTCTACGACGGAACCAAGGGCGAAGATATCGGGAAACCTGAGACAGCCATTAACAAAAAGTCCGTTATTGTCGAGCGACTTCGTTCCAAGAAACCATCTACGGATACGCTTGAGAAGCTCGTGGACTGGCTAGACGATCGCAGGGATGTTGCCCTCGGCAATGAGCACGTTGAATCGAGAGGTGAAAAGTTTGTAAGCGTTCGTAGCGAKAAGGATGATGCAGAAGCGGARCGGCTCAACAGTCTTACACTTCAGCTATTGGATGCCTTGGAACTAATCGATGACGAAAAAAGAAAAGATGACGGCCACCTGGGAGGTGGGCACAACTCTGCAGATCTAAGGCAACGCTTGAGCGAGAAACGCCGGAAGCGGGACGAGCAGTTCCTGGAACGCCAGGCGTCATTTCGAGAAGCCCAAACCATCAAARAGGGGAAAAGCAAGTATGAATACCACGATGAATTTTTGGACGATCTAGATTAAGACGAGTCGCCGGGATCTTATGATTGCTTTCGCCGCTGTTGTCATCTGGCACTTTCAACACAACATCAAATCGCATTCAATGGCCAGACTGCTTCGTCCTGTGMGCAACCTAGATTAGATCCATTGCATCGCACAGTACGCAAACAATCTTGATTTGATGTCTTGATAACTAGTACCGTATTATTTGCATATTGGAACCGCACATTGCCTTGAAAGGCATGCACTTGTCTAGTTAGCATTTTCAWYTCAAAACCTTAGATATTTAGCACTTTCTCCCAATCAATCACACTTTCTACCATGCTTTGAAGGTTTTGAGCAAGATCATTCGACTCAAGGACGGCACTAAATCTATTTTTCAGCTGCAACAAGTCATCCTTTGTCGCCAGCACATCTCGAAGAACCGAAGTCAATAGAAACAAGTCGAAAAAGAGTCGTTCGCGTTCTTGGTCCTCGGCAATCAAAGAGCCGCYATCCTCTTCAAAAACCAGAACCACATATATCTCTAGCACCCGAACGAGTGTCATCAGGACAAAGCTAGTGACGTCCAGCCCAAGACACCCACGGAGCATGTTTTCGCACGCCTCCATGTTTTCATCCATACCGCTGCCCCARCCTATTAGTTCCTTTTGAATCGCTGCCATCTCCACCCCAAGGCAATCCCACACAAGGTCTAGATTGGAGGAAGTAATCCAGTTGTGGTTGATCGAAATTGTTTCCTCTAGATTTACCACGTGATGTTGCCATGTCGCTGGCACAAAAATAGTTTGCCCAGACTCTTGAACGATTGAGAAAGTCTTCGTGTTTTTTTCCTCACATGTATTGGTATCCTCTGAATCCAATTCGTTCATTTTGCCATCCAAATTAGAATCTTCGTTGCAATAAAAGGTCCATTTCTTCGTCCCCACAACATTGTAACTCCACGAAAAGGAATGCAAGACATCGGAGTGTCTTGCTGTAAAAGACCGAGGGGGGCCCCAGTAACAAAAACGATAGTCACCCTTTGTGAATCTTATGAGGAACGAATTCAGCAGGTCGTGTCCAAAGAATTCTGGGCAGCGATACAGCGAAGATTCGCAAGAAAGATTGCTTCGGGAGACTAATGACGGTATATCACTATCACATGGTGGCTTCGATAACTTTGACGGAAACTGTTGTTGTAAATGCCAATCTTTGAGATAATATATTGTTGTGTTCAGTCCTCCTCCCTTGAAATAACCTTGGATGTTGTTGTCATCTCGAGGRCGGGCTCCGTCCTTCGGTTTGACACCGCCGGCTTGACGGTTTTGGTCCATCTGTTCTAGCGAGTCGATCCATTCTTTCATGGATACTTCCYGAGTCTCGCATTCTACGGCCCGCCCGTCTTCGTCGAGCATCAAGGCCGAGTTCAATGTACCATAGYTTGGGGCGTCATCGTCGTTTGGTGGAATGTAGCGAAGCGGTACGAGCAAGTTTTCCCCGAGTTCGTCTCGGAACCATTGTCGATTGACCTTTGCAACCGTGTTTTCCTCTTGGTTKTTGGCATGCAGTCGTTKCTGGTTCTGARCAAATAAATCATATTGGTCCGTCTTTTCTCCGCCRGAAGAACCTGTGCGGGAGGATTCAATCCTCCAYTTTTGGTTCACATACTCGTAATGGGGTAATCGATCCAAGCCCTTGATCAGGCACGGGATGTTTAGGTCCTGGAAACGATCTTGAAAGTAGCGCACTTGATTCGGGCAGATAGCGGTTTGCTGTCCGTCGGGATTTTTATCGTTGTTCGCCAGCTGAACCCACATTGTCTCGATGGTTGGCGAAACGGGCGTGTTTGGTTCTGTTGCGACATCGCTAGAAATTGCGATAGACCTCTGCGCAGCAGRTTGGTCGGTAGCAGCAAACGGGGCGGGGGGAGAAGACCAAAAATTCCGGTACGCCTCCTCTCGTCGATTCCGGTGCTCTTCGAACTCTATTCCTATGTTATTGCAGACATTGCCGTATCTATGCTTCAATAGGGTTTGCAGAGTTCTGTTTGTTCTATGAATTGGACGCGTTGTCCTTTTGTTCGTGCCTGTGCTCGTATCGCAAGGTGGACTATTTTTCTCGTTCGTCGCTTCCAACCCACAAAACAGCTTGATGCAGTGGTCATATGCGTTTCGCATCGAGCGGGAATGGTCAGAAATGTAGATYTCTTTATCGGCATCTGTGCCATGGCCATGATTATTGTCACCACCAGCATTTGCATCCCCCTCATTCACCATGCTTTGCGATGCATCGTCCTACGTATTTTGTCCATTGGGAAACTATGATTTCGGTTCGTTGCGAAGAAGATAGGAACGTACGGGCCGTGTCGCGACGTTATCCAACAAGTTTTTTGAACTGTCGTACAAGCACTCTAGCATGCGAATCAGAAACGTCTTGAACAGGGATGAAAATCCCTGTCGTTGACACTTATCTTGCTGATTGCTGATAACGATAAGTAAAACGCACGCTTCATCGATGTCATACTGCAAGTCGGTAGATAGTCCAAACCAAATTATCTTCAGAGCGTTGCCTAAATGAAATATTGGGCATAAGAATTCCATACTTATTTGAAAAACAACGCAGAATTGAGAAACAAAAAACCTGGATCAATGTTGTTCTGACTGGATCCATTATTTATTGCGCTCACTTACAACTTACAACTCACATAAAACAAAAAAGTTTTTTCGCATTTGTTTTACAGCATTGATTTTGAGAAAGGCACGCGTGACCATTTATCATGCGAGAACTCTCATAGGCTTAGTCAAAGTCCAAGCAATAAGTGCGAAATGTAAGTATGCTCTTTAGTGTGTGAGTTACTCCCTACTCACTCGTGATTTAAGTGTTTCAGTACGCGTGTTAGGCTCACAATAAGATCCTTAGGAAGAACGAGAACCGAAGTCCCCATTTGAAGTCTAGTCAAATATTCTACGTACCTCCGGAGGATTGTCTCTCTTGTTGCACTTCCGGCAATAGTTGGGTCAAAATAACCTACGACATTGAGACACGAAGACGTATTATTAATTGGTTCATTCTCACAGCTTTGCATGCATAATAAAAAAATGCATTGACTTGTTTCGTTACGTGTTGTTGCTATTCTGTAATCTGTAAAAAGTGAACGGATTTCGATAAACGACTCTTGATCGTTGACGTACAATCGCTCACACTTCAAAATTGCATAAGAAATGGCCACCATGATGACGACGAACACAAAAATAGTTCTCTACACGTTCCCTCCRATACCGAAATCGTATTCGATGACTCCCTTTGGTCTCAAGACCGAAAGCTTCCTTCGAGCAAACGATATTCCGTACGAGAAGGTCTATACGACCTCTTTTGGCARTAACGGAACGATTCCATATTTACGGATTTTTAGCAGCGACGACGAAAGCGACGAATCGTCCTTCGAAGAAATCCCCGACTCGAACGCTATCCTTTCCAGGCTCTCGAAGGACCCCCGGTTCGAGATCAGGTCCGATGCSAACCTGACCACCGAGCAAAAGGCCATCGGGCACGCGTGYCTTCGGATGCTCGAAGAGCACACYAGTCAGGCGGGATTTTACTTTCGATACGCCCTGAASATGCCCGAGTTTTGCGAGGCTACCCARTTGAGAGAACGGGTGTTCATGGGAGACGAAAGCAAGCTGGGAAATTTTATTTACAATCAATTCAAGAGCAAGATGCCCRRGGGCTGGATGAAGAAAGCAAAGGTTCGTGGGTTTGTCCGCTATAGTAGCCCGGCTGTGGTATGGGCCATGACCTCAGAGGACCTCAAGGYCCTGGAMGATTTGTTGTCGCAACACGTCTATTTCTTCGGTCAGTCCCATCCTGGGACCCTTGATTGCACCGTCTTTGGCCACTTGTCTCAATTCCTGTACATCGACATTGACTTTCCTCAAAAGAAATATCTGAAGGAGAGYTGTCCCAACCTGCTCAGATTCATGGAACATTTCAAGACGAYGCACTTTCCMGATTGGGAAACAMTCTGTCTTAAGCAACCCAATGATGCGCTTGATCCTGATAACCCAAGAATGAAAGCGCTTGCCAAAATGAAGCAAAAAGCTATACTTGTCGGGGCAACTGCGTTGCTGGCAATCGTTGGRGTCGGGGGCAGGTATTTTTCATCGGTCTTCTCTAGTAGCCAAGAACTGTGAAGAATTTTAATATTTWATGAATAAGAATGAGTGCATTGRTGCACTCCAGGTWATATTAATTCGCCCATATTTTACCGTGGCAAATGTYGAAGAATAACGGACGACGAACGYCTGCTTGTTCAGCCAGATCCGATGAGCAGGGCAAAATTGACAAAATTGTTSTAAATGCACMGWGAGATTTCATTCGAGACTCGGACCTCTCCTCGCCACGTTACTTTGAAATAAGCATTGTTCTATTAACAACGAGCCTAAAACTCTCTAAGCAATGTTTCTAGTGTGCCGACGTCACTGTTGTGGTAAATAAGTATGGAAGAATATAATTTAGAGTAATCCAGTTTCTAGATGAAATAGTTTCTTTCGCATTTTTTATCTAACCGAAAGTAAATCAGGTWATGTTTTGTTGTGAATATCTTTATGAGAATGTTTCAAGCAAAGTAGTTTTCRTATCAAAATATGAATGAAARGAAGAACTCTATTTAAATAAAGAGTGTAAATATACCATTTCGTTCTATSATTTGTGTGGGAAAATCCTTACTGAATTATCCAAGACCGTCAGTGATGAGAAGCTTCACAATTAGTTTCATCTCGGGTGTCTCTGAGATCGAAATGTTCGGCTTRTCGATTTTCTTCTGAAGCAGTTCGTCCATCTTTGACCTTAGTCCCTGGATGAGCGCTSCAATCCTCGCATTTGCTGAYAAACGAACCCATCCATCGACGTGAATCACACTATTTCGAGCTTCTACCGTAAGTGCCCCTCCGAAAAGGAGCAAGGCATAGGAACTGCACTCGGTCGCATCACGAAGAAAGGGTTTGGAYGTCCGAACCATGGAATGGAAGACAAGCCATGGGCAGCTATACGATCCAACGGAAAACATGGCCGACGACGGGTGCAAAAATACTCTTTCCTCGGATCGTTTTTCAGTGTCATTGCTATCTTCCGTTCGTATATAAAACTTGTGCCCTTTCGCTTCGCCTTCCTTCAACTTCGCACCCTCTGCTGTTTCTTCGTACTTTGTTGAGGGTCGATACACCCGCACCAGCTGCTCTGGAGCCATRGATGCTATGGCACACGTACGAAGGACTCTCCACGACTGAGAATTCCTATCAGATTCCACCGAAGCTGGAAATCCAGATCTAGATAAAGAAGAGCTATACTGCTGCACAAGCTGATTTATGTCTCTCATTCCATTGAAGCTCAAACCTAGAGATTCACAATATCGTTTTTTCCTCCCAGCACCGTTTGGCGTCTTTTTCCAATTCATGAATGCCGCTGCAATCATACTATGATCACTGTTGCCACARGTGTCGAAAAGTTTTGCTCTTTCTTGCAAAATCGATTGATTTCTCTCATCGTTTGACCGTCCATCAATCTTCAAAAAAGGCGATCGTCCAACGCTCAGCCCTGCAGCCATGGCTAGTGCACCTGTTTGGCATCCTAAAATAGACCCCATGATGAGTACTGCACATAACGAAGAGCAATTCAAGCAAAACGTGAGGAAAAAGTGGCGTATAATTGTAGTCCACTTCTTTGAATGGATCGAAAACTTACATTTTCCAATTGTTGGAGGTGCCGGAATGCCTGCTAAATGCATTCCCAATGGGGAAAGCATAAGCTTACCAGGTCCCGCTTCCTCTAGAGCGCCCAATTTCTGTAGGCTCGWTGCGGCAGACTTGACAGATGCTGCACTGGGCGGATCAAGCAAATTTTGTAAAAAWTTCCCACTTCCGTCTTCGGCTCCAAGAAACAGTAACGACAACAGAGTCTGATCAAGTGCACACCGGCTGATCTCAGGAGCAGTATGATCTGGTAGTYTTGAGTGAGTATCTCTCGAGATTAGCTTGTAACATTTTCCTTTTCGAACACGCCCAGCTCGACCTCGACGCTGTTTWAGTGATGCTTTCGATGCAAAGTGATCGAGCAATAGTGGCATTCGGTTTACAGGATCGTAAGATGATTGCTTCTCTCGACAAGAATCAATGACAACAGTACAGTCGGGAATAGTGATYGATGTTTCCGCCACATTYGTACTCAAAATGACTTTCACCTGACCTGGCGTTTTCCTGAATATTTTTCTTTGTTCTTGAGGTTGCAGTGACCCATGCAGAGGCAATAATAAGATTGACATGCCTTTCGTTATATTCGCAACGACAGTCTGAGCCTGTGAAATCTCTCCAACCCCTTGCAAAAAGACTAAGATGGAACCATCACTTCCCATTTGGTTTGTCTGGACAATATATTTCACAAGGAAACCAAGTAAATAGTAGTCAACACTAGTTTGGTCAACGCGTTTCACTCTCTCTTCAAGCGGAACCTCGGGCTGTTTAACTTTATTTTCAGAAGMATTTTTCTCCAGCGTGGATTCGTCTTCATGGTSGTCCTCCATTTCATCATCCGATATTTCCGAATCATTCCATGCTGTTGATCTCCTATTTCCTCCAGCATTTCTATTGAAACCACCGTGTTTCCTCTTCTTTTTTGGTGGATTATAWCCAGTCTTTTCAAGAACGTCTTCCAACATGAAGTCTTCGACAGGAAAAGTACGTCCGGGTATGTGCATCCGAGGAGCATTCCCCCAATATGCTGCAAATCTGTCAGCATCGAGGGTAGCACTCATTAGAATTACTTTGAGATGAGGTACAGTYTTAAGCGCTTCTCTYAATAAACCCATTAGTACATCGCCGTCTAAATTTCGTTCGTGGACTTCATCAATCACGATGTGAGTGATAGAATCCAATGCTCCKTCGGACTGAAGTTGTCTCAGTAAAATACCAAACGTGCAGAATAACAGCCGTGTATCTTTGCAGAAGGCTGAATCTCCACGTACAACGTATCCAACACTACCGGTACCGGTTTGCGTTTCACCTCGTTCGTCAGCTACTCGAGCAGCTACTCCAGTTGCCTTTTTWTTTTTGTTGATTTMAAGTGAGAGGAARASAAGAGTATRAGAGYCATTCCTGTCAAAACCAATTCAGGCTACTGAACATCATTGCCACACTATAACTTACCGCAAGTCGACGAGGCTGGGCAACAACAATTTTGGCAGTGTCAGGATTTTCTTCTAGAATGAATTGCGGTATTTGTGTGGTCTTTCCGCAACCTGTGTCACCTGTTACAAGCACTACTCTTGAAGACTCGCTTGATTTCTTCAGCTTGGTTAAGAAGTCAGTTCTCGCTTTCCAAGCCGGAAGGGCTTTTCTTTGCCGCTCCATAGAAGTGCTCCAATTAAAGGGAGTGGCCGGAGTTGTTTCAGTRGGTAAAGTTGACCAGAAGACGCTGCGAGCTTTTGGCCGTTTTCTCATTGATAATGCTGTCCTCTTGAGAGGGCTTTTCTCCGTCAATAACGTCGATGACGTTGGCGTTGACGATCCGGATGATTTGTTGATTGATTTTGGAAGAGACGTAGATGACAGCGGCAAAAGAGGTAATTCGTCAATGGTTTGAAACAGGTTCTGCTGCTCCCCGTAAATTTCAAAGAACATCGGATCTCCCAATGTCATGCCCGACAAAAATTTGGCCATTTCAACATGAAAGGCAACCCCTACGGGCCGTTCCCATTTCCCAATCGAAAGAACGTGTTTTGGGTACATAGAAGGATATTTCCCGGGAATGTATGACATATGTATATCAATCATTTCGGGTAGTTTGATAGTGAGAGTTGAGGATTTGCCGCCCGGATCAKGTTTGAATTTACAATCCGAATCGAACATAGCTTGAACGGCTTCGAATTCTTCTGCAGCCACTTCCCTGTTTTCGTCCTCGTCGCTTCCATTATTTCCTCCGGATAATTCGACATTAGCAATCTTGCAGATCTGTTCCCAGAATAAGCTTTCCAAGCTTCGACTGCTGTGTTCTTTCTGCTGTTGCAATAACCAATTGGAGTCCTTGGTAGATATTCCAAATCTTGCGGCGATTGCCAAAGCCTCAGTTGAATTCTTACTATCGCTATTGGTGCCAGCCTTTACGACTTCCAGAGTGGCGCCTCTGGGATCGAACCCTTCTGGAAGTTGGTGTTCTTCCAGATGGATACAAAGCCATTGCAAACAATCTTCGTAGATATGCTCCCATTGATCTTCGCCAACTGTTTTTGCTYTTCCCTTTTGGGCAAACGCCGTCCTAGCTTGTCGTTTGGTAAATCCTTCGTGATGAAGTCTTTCTTCGACGTAAGCCTGCAAATCCGAATCAAATRTGTCTAGTTCTGGACTATCTTCGTCATCCTTCTCTTCGTTAAGCAAACTTGCAAAATCGCCGCGAAGAATTTTTTGAATCTGCTCTCGCAACCTAGCCGACAAAAATACAGGATGATCGCGATTGGCCATTCTGACAGCTTCGTGTTTCCGAATTCTTGCGTTTCGTGCATGTCGTCTTTGATCAGCATTTAGGCGCTTTTCGGATAAACTTGTGAAGGAGGWACCAAGGCTCAAGTTTGTATTGGCAGAGGCACCTCCATTCTTTAGGGGTTCCTTGCGACTACCTTTGTCGCCGCCTTTCTTGTTATTGTTGCTTTGTCCCTTTATAGCTGTATTTGTCTCAGCACTTTGAGTGCCACTTGCTTTACTATTTTTCAGCGACTCGACCGCAGCCATCCATGTAGTTCGATATGGCTCTGGCAATTTCCGTTCGTGTGGAAGTTTTGGCGTAAGGTGCAACAATGCCAGCAATGCGGCTTCCTCTTTGGCTTGCTCCTCGTTTGCGACATGCTTTGCTGGGATAAAAATTAGATCCTTGTCTCGATTAGTTTTCGGATCTGGTACTATGACTCTAGATTTGAATTTATTTGGTTTTGAGTGCCTGTCATTCAAGAGTTCCTTGAATTTCGGGGGCGGTCTTTTTTGTTTCTGGCAGTACTCTTTCAAAATGCCGGATGGAAGTTTCTGCCATTGAGCAAGCTCTGTCTTTCCCTTCGCAGTGATTTTTGCCTCCTGGCCCACAACTGATGTTTGACCGGATCCTCCCTTTTGCTTGTGACCCTTTCCACCCCACTCCTGGGTCTCGGGATTCCATCGATGCCCCTTACTAGGACGTTCCGGTCGATTCCCGCAATCGCATTTGTATAAGTGTTCACAGAGACATTTCTTGGCAGGAGGGGCAGCTCCCTTGCTGCCACCCTTTTTAGACTTGGATTTCCCCATGATATCGTCGGTGGAGTAGCCACTATAACGTACAGCGTGACTAAAAGTCCGCTAGAATCTTGACCTAGACCACTAATTCACTGTATTAGTGAGCGCTGGTCATGAATTTCAGTGTTTGCGCTCGTTGTTATTCATCGTCGATTTGCTACAGGTACGGTACATCACAAACATTCTCAGATTTTGATTCATTCGACACAAATAATTGAGTAAAAGTACGAATTACTGGTACAGCAGTACGAGCCCTACTCGTACTACTCTGGTAWGTTGCACCATATTGATTCCAAAAATTATGCGATCGATGGCGAGGAAACGATARAAGTCTGACGTCATATGAGCACGACTGGAATCATCATTAGCCTCTCTCGGACGTCGGACAAACCATGAAAGGGGCAGGTGAATTACTCACTACTCACTCGTGATTTAAGTGTTTTACGTGTTTTACGTGTATTAGGCTCACACACACAGAGTGTGAGTCTAAATCCCGAGTAGCTCGGACAAAGCGGGTCTGTCACAAGAATCCAAGTTTGCGTCCGTACGTACCCTACAGAATCTTGTACGCCAGCACAACTTGGTGAATTTCAGGAAGTTTCAGGAAGCCGATGAATTGRGAAGTGGAAAGAATTTTCGGACTCATCTTCCGTTGTTGTCTTCCAATTGTTAATTGCTGTTCTTTTGACTCGCCGGCTGTC
The DNA here is from genome assembly GCA_900660405.1 of Pseudo-nitzschia multistriata. Classification (NCBI taxonomy): domain Eukaryota; phylum Bacillariophyta; class Bacillariophyceae; order Bacillariales; family Bacillariaceae; genus Pseudo-nitzschia; species Pseudo-nitzschia multistriata. Next base: position 13,410 of record CAACVS010000152.1, read on the forward strand.
AGTTAGAACTTGAGAGTTATCAAAAGCCATCATCATAATACATAGAGTACCGTAGAGAAAACGAATCTTACTGCTACCACTGCTACTACATCGAGATGATCTTTACCCGCATACTTGTAGCTCTTTTGACGATCGGTCTTCCCTACCGGCAGTATAAATTCACGTATTCGTTTGTGGTTACCGCCTTCATTGGCTCCCCGAAACGTTTCTCCCGTGCTCCAACCCTCTTCGGCAGATCTGAGCAAGAAAGTGAACATTTATCGCATGATCTATTACTGGACGAATCAATTTTGTTGTATTCCCAAATATCGCGACAAATAGGCGTCGAAAACAACACAGACATCRAAACCCTACGAAARAATGAGCTGACATCACTKATTACAGATATAGTTTTCGATGAAAGAGGCTCAGTAGATTTAGAAAAAAGGAAGAAGTCGGTTCAAAAMGATGAAGATGATAGGGAGCTAGAAACGCTGGATGAGATAAGTTCCGCTCTCGATCAGCAGATTCTTCTTGGATATCAGTCCACCTTCACGGAGGAGGAACTCGCGCAATGGGTTGGAGGGATCGATGCATTGTACGAGAAACTCCAGTCGCAAGTTCGTGCTTTGCCTCCTGCGTCATCTGGTACCGAAAAAAGTGTCCCCAAAGCAGTAGCAACAACATTGACACCCTTGGACCAACTGCAATCTCGCCTTGAATCTATGCGCATCCTTATTGATCCTACGGGCAATGCCCGATGGCGACCGCCCCTAGCGCAATCAGCGGTGCARACAGTGCCATCAATAACTCCTGCACATACCAAACCSGACACAAAAAAAGAAGACGAAATCACTGCCGAAGAGTTCATCGATGAAACTCTGTCGAAAACGTCGCAACCAGATCCTGTGGAAGGAAAGCTCAAAGATATCAACAACCCCATCGAAACGCCAAACACACAAAATCCAACCGCAAACAACAACAGTACCATTCAATCCAKGCCAGGGGGGGAGAAATGGATCGAGGTTCCTGCCGATGCTGATTACATCAAAGCAAATACTTTTGCGAGGGACAATGATGATGGGACGAGCGCCGGGTTTGCAAACGTTACTGTTGGCGTTGATGATCCATCCGATGACCACACTGCACCAGATCACTCGGAGACTCCGGAACGAAGTACTAGAACCGTGGAYGTCGTATCTACCGTGGTGACGACAGCTGCCCTGGGCGCGGCCGCTGTCACAAAACTGCCGCTGTTTGCAGCGGGCGTGGCGTTTGGTCCCGTCATYAGGGATTCTATTTCATACGCAAAGGGACGAATGGCCAACTCGACAAAAACGACAAACCCAGAGAATGACACGAATTCTACTTCCGTGGAGAAGGACAAGGGGGAGAGCGACTCTGTCGAAGATTGAAAAAAGTAGCGAACTAGACGCAGGAAATAAAAACATTGGAACACCAAAAGCATTTCGCTCGCTACTGCACAATTTAGTTTACAATCTACCGTTGATCTCTATCCGATTCATGGCACCGGCGTCTTTCYGTCTCTCTCGTTCTATCGGTTTTCTTTGCTTTTCGGTCGTGTGTGTATTATCGTTTGYTCCTCCCARACAACATGGGAGAGAGAACAAGCTTGATGAACGTGAACGACGCGGGGATTCGATACATAGACTTCTACCACTAGACCCACCTGGTCCACCGCCAACAGTTTCGAATCCATGTCGCTCCCCGAAACCACTGCATCGCTGCCCCTCAGAGACAGTCCCTCGCGGACCAAGGCGTTGTGGGAGGACAACCGAGCCCCCGGCGGAATCTCGACGTGCTTACAGATGGGTTTTCCGAGGTAGGTGCTCCCAACCATGTTCAGCATATTGGTGGCGTTCTTGGTAACGTTCTTGCCACCGACGCGGACGTCCACGTCCGTTGCAAAGTTGCAGGAGCTCTCGTCCGCAAACGCCGAGTCGAAGGTGTTCTTGTCGTTGACCTGGCAGAGAACGATCGATTTGTACCAGTCGGAAGCRGGGTCTCCGGCGCTCGGGAGGTCTGGTRTTTTGCCCGCGGGCGGCCCGTTGCCGCTTTCGTACGGAAGCAGGAGCGCCAGCGGGGGGGATTCGAAGATCCCGTAGTAGGCCTCCTTGGAATCCCGAAAGCCCAGGCCGTCCGGGTACGTGCCCAGTCTCCGCTTCGCGTTCTTTTCCGCCTCGGACAGATCATAGGTCCATCCCTGGTTGTAGTAGAACTGCGATTTCGGCAGCACCGGGTCCAGGTCTTCCCCGATCGTCCCGCTGACGACGATCTCGGTCAGGTCGCCGGAGAGCTTTGGTTCGAAGGTCGTCCGGCACCGGACCGRATTCATGGCCCAGGTCCCTGCGGGAGCCGCCTCGGTTCCCTGCGCTAGGGGGTGCCCAAAGAAGATCCCGTCGCGGTCCGATCCCGTGYKGTTGGCGAGGGACGCGGGCGGCGGCAGCGGGACCGACGGCCCGGAGCCGGCTCCGGAACCGCCCAGCGCGGAGGAGCAGGCCGCTGTCCAGGAGGGCTCGTTATCGTTCTCGTTCTCGTTCTCGTTCTCGTCCATGGCGACCATGTACTCCAGGGCAGCCACGAAGTGCATCGCGAGGATCCAGGCGTTCAGCCTGTGTTCCTGCACCGCCGGGTGGTGGGAGGCCTGCCCGGGAGCCCCCCTGGGGGCCCCCCACTTCCTCCATTTCCGAAAGCCCGGGGGCTTTTTCCAGTCGTCCTTTTCGTTTTCGCCGCTGGGAGCCCCCCCGGTGGCCGCAAACACGGGCTCTACGGCGTGGTCGGTGTGCAGGACGACCGGGTCGGTCAGAAACGCGGCGTACCCGGCCAGCACGTCCCTCCGTCGGTCCGASGCAAAGGTGTCCTTGACGATGAGTTTCGGGAGGACCGGTGGCCCTTCCCGCGGCGGCGACGAGTAGGTGGAAATCAGTTGCCGAACGTAGGCCTCCAGTCCCTCCGGTTCCCCGCCGGCCTCGTTCATTCCAAAGTCCCAGCTGACGACGTCGGGGACGGCTGCCGCGGGATCCCCCTCGCGGCTGCCACSGCCTCCAAAGAACTCGGCCATGCACCACCCGTAGGGAAAGCTCGGGATCCCGCCGACGGCCGCGTTCCGGACCACGATCGGCCCGGACGGACCGGCAAAGCCGGCGGCGGCCAGGACCGGCTCCAGGAGCTCCTTCAGCCGAAAGGGGTAGGAATCCCCGTGCTTGTTTCCGCGGCCGGTGGTGACGCTGTACCCCCCAAAGGCCATACGGACCGGCCGCTCCTCGGCCCTGGCGCGGTGCAGGCGGCAGGCGGTGGCCACCACGTGGGAGGGGGGGCTGTTTCCGCTGCCGCTGYYGCTGTTGCTGTTGCTCCCGGCTCCTCCCGACGGAACGRAGAGTCCCCGGTCGAGRAGCATCCGGGCGGCGTTTTCCCCCCCGTAGAGCTCCGTAAAGTTCGAGCGCAGGTCCCGGGCGGCCTTCCAGAACGGTCCGGTGGTCCTTCGTTCTTTTTCCTCCGCCAGCGCACCGGCGATCCGAAAGGCGTCCCAATCGGAAGACGCGGAGAGGTCGAAGACCGGCAGGGGCGGCATGGTTCGGTTCAAGGGCTGCGTCGGGGCCGCCGTCGGGGCCCTCCGYGCTTCGTTCTGGGGTGGATCGTGCTCGTSCYCGTCCMCGGCCTCGGTCTCGGCGGGCCGCAAGAGCTCCCGGAGCTTGACTTCCTGGTCCCTGCGGTAGGTGTCGCCACCCTCGTTCCCCTGCGGCAGCACCTCGTATTCCATCTCCCCGGGATCCACCAGGTAGTCGTCGTCTCCCCCGCCTCCGCCTGGCGTCCCGGGCGGGTAGGCGTACCGATAGAGGTGAAAGGCGGAAAGGCAGACCATCAGCAGGACGACGCCCACCTGGAAGAAGAGCACCAAAAACGGGGGGTCGTCCCCCTTCCGGCGCCTCCGCCTCCGGCGGCGCTGCTTGCGCCGCCTCTCGCGGTGCCGCTGGGAGTCGTCGCCGTTGCCGTTGAAGCTGCCGTTGCCGTTGAAGCTGACATCGTCCTCGGTGTCCGACGATCCGCCCGATCGGATCTCGGTGCCAAAGCCCCGTTCCTCCGCCCGGGGTCTTCCCGCCCTCGACGAGGGGTGGTGGCGGCGGCGGGTTTGGTTTTGATCGACGACCATGGGTGGGATGCGGATGCCTGGGAGGGGGGAAGTGGGAGCAGGTGCCAGGTGCCAGGTACGGTACGAACTGTATCGTGCCGAGAAAACTTTCTGGAAACTCTTGGCATGAAAACAATGACACSAACAAACCCCAGTTTGAATTTTTTGGGGGAGTCGAAAACGGAAAAGAAAACTACGGACGGTAGGAACGGTACGGGTACGTACTTACGCACTCGTACGGTAATAAAATAGAGCCATTACGTGCTCGTACCGTACGAACTATTCCGTGCTTTGCCCTTSAGCAGCCCAATTTTCAATTTTCGACTATCACCATGCCTAATATAACTATTATTCATACATACAATACATATACTGGTAGCTCCAATCTTTCGCAGAAAGGGCCGTACTGTAGCGTAGTACCGTACCGCACGTAGCCGAGCTTTCCGTCTCAAACACTACGAACTACGAATACTAGTACGAGGTACTTGTACCTTTTACCCGTACCTTTGGTAGTGGTCCTGTTGCGTTGGAGCTGTTCCATGAAATCTTCAAAATCAAACAGGTTTCCCCCCAAGCTTCGCGCGAAGTGATCTCTTTCCCGTGTCTTGACGAGAACTCGTWCTCGTACCGCTACGAAACCAAYATGATCAATGGATGATTGACAACAATACACGACCGACCCAGAAACCATAGAGCAGACATTTCAATACTTTCYAACCGGAACCAACCCATTGCAGAAACTCTCATTGCCAAGATGGCTCCARTCGTAGAAGAAACCCAACTCCCTGGTCCGAGGATGACCAAGTTCACGTAGGTGCTTTTCGTTTTTCGTATCTTGACACGAACAAACGCGAGTCGATAGCTATGTTTCGCAACGGATTTCCCGATTCGAAACGATTCTTTGCTGGTCCTTGCTCACAGTATTTGCATCGGTTGCTTTGCCGGGATTGTTTCTTTCTTTCTTTTCCCCGGCCATCCTTGATCACGAACAAACACGACACGACACGACACGACACGACACAATACAATATAACACAACACAACACAACACAACACAACACAACACAACACAACACAACAACCGCAGCTGCTTCCGGGGCTTTCTTCCTTCCATTTTTTCGGTCGCGGCCATCGTCTTGGGAACCGCGGCCAACACGTTCTGCGAAAACGTCATGTTTCGGCAAAAGTCGGGAAACGACGACCTGGTCATCTTTGTCGGGCCGTGGTCGTACAGGGCCCCGTATTCCCCCGAGTGGGGTGGGAGCACCCTGGTGTACAGTACGTGCCGCAGCTACAGTTACCTAGAGGAGTACCAGGGCTTCGACTACACCTTCGATGCCAAGACGAGAACCGTGCAGGCGTTCTCGATCATCACKCCCCTCGTAGGTGGTCTTTTGTTGATTTTAACGTGCTGCGGAACCTGCGGAAAATCGTTGTCCAAGAGCTGGAAGATCATTGGGTACCTTTTATTCCTGACCAGTGCCCTGCAGGGAATCACTCTCCTCATCGAGAACTCGAGCATCTGTTACGACAACCCGGTGATCCAGTACCTCGAGGCAAAGAATTCCGATCTGGCCGGCACCTTTCCCTCCGAGTGCAAGTGGGCGGGGGGGTTCAAGATCAACGTTGCGGCGGTGTTGCTGTGGGCCGKGGCCGGGGCCTGCTGCCTMTTGTTGCCGCCGCCGCTCGTGATCCACGAGCGGCCCCGCCAGGAGCAGACGGTGACCTACACGCAGGGGCCCGATGGGAAGGTCCAAGAAACCCACGTGGCGGTGGTCAAGGGAACGCCTGTGGAACCGTAGGAAGTGGCGGTGGTCGTCGGGGTTGCCCATGTGTTTCCGATCGTCGATGTGCGCGTGGCGTGGCGTGGCGTGGGCCGATTCCGTTGAGCACCAACCTACTGTAAAATATTTATCGAAACGCACAAGGGCGGCGCGGAACACTAGTCTAGAAGTAGTTCAGAAACCGAGTGGTAATAGCAATGTTTTTTTTAACTAGACGATTCGTTCGAACCGTTTCGAAGAGCGAAGCACCGCGCTGGGCGGGCCGTTTCACTGCTTTCCACCGTGCAGGAGGTGCCAGAGCATGATGCCGGCGGACACGCTGACGTTCAGCGAGTCGACCCCCGCTTCGGTGTCGCCGCCGCCGTCCMCGGGGCCCGGGTTCCCGGAAGGAATGCACACGAATTCCGTGCAGGCCTTGGCCACGAGGGTGCGCAGCCCGTGGCCCTCCGAGCCCAGCACCAGGAGGATCGGCCGGTCGTCCCCGCCGGCGTCCCGGACGGGGAGATCCTGCAGGTCGTACAGCGGGGGTGGGTCGCCGCCAGAATCGCCGCTCCGGGAGGGGACCGAAATCGAGGCACCAATGACGCGAAAGCCGTCCTCCCTGGCCTGGTTRAGGGTCCGGGGCAGGTTGGACGTGCTGTGCACGTCCACGACCTCGAGGGCACCCGCGCTCGACGCGGAGACCACGGGGCTGGGGGGTGCGGAGTTTTTCGAGCACACCAGGACTCCGATGTTCGTSTTGTTCTTCTTTCCTCCCAAAAAGAAGGCAGAACGGAGCAAGGCACCTGAAATGCAATCGTATTGCGGGGGAAGATGCCGTGGCGCGTTTGMAAACAAAATGGTTGTGAGCTGGGTTTTCGTTTTGTTCCGTGTCGAGCAGAACGACAAAACCATTGCGCGTTTTGCAGCAGTGGCAACGGGGAACCATCATAAATAGGGTCAAACTCTCATCAGAATGTGCTCAGAACAGATCTTGGTTTAATGACTGTAAATCATTTGGTTCGTTGCTACTTGCCCAACAAYCCCCGTGTTTGGAACGAAACKGGAATCCGGGCAATCGATTGCACCGGTGTTGTTGGTGGCGTTGGTGAAAKTTGGTTACGTACCTAGGTTTTGCGGATCGACCACTTCGTCMAGGACCAGCCACAGGGGAGGCGAGGACGTCGCCGCGGGATCGCCCCCTCCTCTCGCATTGGTCGGGAGCGGTATCCTCGACAGGCTCTCGAAGAAGAGCTTGCCGCACCGGAGGGCAAATCCCTGGTGCGGGCGGTTTCCGGACAAGACGTTCAGGATGCCCTTGTCGACGTAGGCGATCGGGACCCCGCGTTCTTCCGCGAGTTTCAGTACCTCCTGCGCCGCGGAGGCCTTGCTGCCGCGGCGATCGCTCCCGCTGCTGCGGTTTCGTTCCTGCACAAACAGATAGGGACGGAACTGGGCCTCGGGTTTGACGGGGGYCTCTCTCCGGGTGGATCGGCGGGGGGCACCAAAATCGTCGCCACCGTCGTCGTCGYCGYCGTCGCCAAAGGCGTCCCACCCGCCGTCGAGGTCGTCGAACCGCGGGTCGTCCGGMCGCTCGGTTTTTTCCATGCTGGTGGCCATGTCTCTCCGGCCGGTGGAAAGGGCGTTGAGGACCGACGAGAGACCGTAGAGGTGCACAAAGCCGGCCCTCTCCAGGGAGTTCATGTTGATGGAGCGCGCGGACGATGCCTCGTCGGCCTTGCCGCCCCTGCCTCCCCGGCCGCGGCCCCTTCCGCCGCGTCCGTCTCCGCGGCCCCTCCCGCCGCGGCCTCTTCCGCCGCGCTGGTCCCTCCCGGGGCGATCCCGCCGGGGGGCATCCTCCCGGCCTCCGCCGTAGTCGTTGTTCCTCCGCCGCCTCGGCCGTTCCCTGGGAGCACCCCAGTCGTCGCCGCCATCGCCGTCGCCGAAATCGTCAAAGTCGTCCCTCCTCCGCCGCTGTGGCGTTTGCTGCCGCCGCGAGTCGTCCCAGGGGTCAAAGTCGTCCCAGGAATCAAAGTCGTTCCTGTTGTTGCTGCTGCTGCTGGTCCTTCCGCCCCCGCCCCTGCCCGGGGACGGGGCTCCCCAGCCATCTTCGCTTTCGCTGTCTCCCCAGCCGTCCGACGACGACCGCACTTGGCCCCGAACGCGCCTCCCGGCGTCGTCGTAGCCGGCCCGGCCGCTTGCAAAGAGCCGGACCGCACGGGCGGTGCCCGGCCCGTGGCGGGTCTGGGCGGGGACGAGGGCCGCCGCGAGGGAATGGCTTCCGTGGCCGGAGAGCCGGTGGCCGGCGCGGCGGCAGCCCAGGACGGCGAGGGCCGCCAGGGCGACCATCGTTCGGGATGCCGGGGTGCGGTCGCAATGGATCCCTGTGGCGGGGCTCCTCATCTGGCGCTTCCGGGGGAAATCCCGCGGTGTGCGTGCACGCGTGAGTGTGTGGTGGTGTGCGAAAGGAGCGAACGAGATTGGTTCGATCCACGCCGGGTGAGTCTGGAATCTCCTGCACCGAAGACGCGGGATGACCGGGAAGCCTTGCTTTCTTCCTGTGAACTGCTCGTGCTTCGTTGCGATTGCGAAGCCGGATGGGTGCGTACCGTAATTGTTTTTGTTTTGTAGCAGTCAACACCAACCTTCCGTCAGGGGCAACACCCATCAACGAGGAACACCGAAAAAATCTTTGGATTGACGCGGGTGTCGTGCGTACTTTTGTAGTAGAACGAGTACGGCACGGTACGAGTACTAATTCAAGCATGTACAATACAAACTCCAGCGACGCAGAGCGTTTTTGATGTCAGAGAATGAAAATGGGTGGTCGTTGCGGTGAGGGGTTTTAAGTTATGGAACCGAGACAGAGCGCCTGTAGAGGTAGTACGAACGTCAAGAACGGTATTCTACCGTAGCGTACATAGGTGACTTATGCATACCGTAGTCATCGTGGAAAATTGGGATGCTAACTGGGAACGCACGTCCGTAGCCATCGTACCATTATGTACGCTGAGAAGACGATTACGGTGCTACTGTACAATAATTGTGCCCCCAAATCATTCATCWCCCCCGTTCATGAGTTACCCATCAGAAACACAGAGAAACTAGACTCTCTACGGTACGGTAGTACAACGTACCTAACTGAGCTAGGCCCGGCGGTTCTTTCTGGCCGTACCGTAGGCTACCGTTACTGCAGTAAGCAGAAATCATACAGTGGTACTGTACTACGAGTACCAATGCTACGTGAAAAGTAAAAATCTTCGATGATTCGAGAAAACGAGAACAGGAAACGCTCATCCCAATCTCGCGACAGCAAAGATCGTCAGCAGAGAGAGAAACAAAACCGACGACGAATGCGGATCTGCTCTGCATCGTTACACCCGAGACTAAAAAKAGAAGGCAATCTGCCTTGTGACTCAAAAGAGAAAGCTGCTAGGGACGAACGAGCAGGCTCGTGAATCGATCCCTACCTTCTAAAATGGTTTGGCGATCGAGTGTTTTTGCTCGCCGCATCCTTCGCAGCAGAGGGATCGCTGGCATCAGAACAGGTGCGTCGGCTTCGTCGAATAGKTTCCAACACAACGAGCCGTCTCTGRATCCTTCGACGGTGTCCCTGGCGGTCTTGGCAACAGCGACGGCGAYCTTWGGATTCTGCGGGGCCGCCACGATTCAAAACAGCGGGGATGACCACGCCAGMCACGGTTTCGGCGACGGCTTGGTTCGGTTCCAGCAATCGATGGCGCCAACGGCCCTTTGCGAGAGCAGCTACAAGAGCGAAAACCGCGACGGGGAACCTCCCCACAAAAAGGAAGCAAAGCTGAAGCGCAAGAAAACGGCCCTGAAAGTGGCTACCAACCTTCGAAAAATGAACACGAGAGAGGAAATCTCAAAGCTGAGGCTGATCAAGGACGAAATGCTTCGGCGGTGGGAACGAGACGAGGATGGCTGGAGGGATCTTCCCGCACGGGCATGGCCGGAATACCAACCAAACTCGGAGCAACTGGRAGCGATTGTTKCCGAAATCCAAAAACTGGGTTGCAACGACAAGCTGGCGACCAGGAACTACGCGAGCGGCACCAACCAAGCCRACGACGAACAAGCGGRGGGGRCAGCCCACTGCTACAAGCTGCTCTTTGACATGGCCACGGGCTTGGTTTTTTACAACGTCGATCCGGAAGCGGGATTTGCGCTGTACGAAAAACTCGCCAAGCAGGGACACACGCCCTCGATGGTGGCCTGTGGGATCATTCTGATCGAGGGACTGGGGGTGCCGCCCCAAGAACTGCAAGGCTTTTCGTGGCTGGAAAAGGCCATGGCRTCCTCGGAAGACGGAGACGGCTCGGCGGCCCAAGCCATGTACGAACTTGGAACCGTGTACTACACCGGAATCGATGGGGTCGTGGAGGAGGATCCGGAGAAGGCCTTTGCGTTGTTCGAGCGCGCCGCCAGGCTAGACCACACGGCCGCCCTTTACATGGTTGCGGATTGCCTGGTCGAGGGAGAAGGGACGGAGCGGAGCGTGGCAAAGGCGGTTCCGTTGTTTTACAAAGCCGCCGAGCGGGGGCACCGGTATTCTCGGCAACGCATCCGAGAACTCTTGGCCCGAGTCGATTACCCGCTATAGCAACATTCCATTGAGTAACAGTTCCGATGATAATACATATCAGAGCTTCTTCGTCTAAACTTTTTCTCAGCTCGGAATAGAAACAAACTATTGTACTGAATATAATATTTTCATAAATTACTTACAGTACCGTACCGTAGTACGAAGTACTTTCAGAGAGCTAACTTTTTTCGAAAATATTTTAAGGTACGTATCGTAGTACGGTATTAAATCACACTTATGACAARTAGTATTACTGATTGTACATACCATAGGTATGATGAAAAGTGGGCGAAGGCCAAAAAGTCAGGATAGTTGCTTACTGCGCGCGCAATGAATGAATTCATAGAGTAATGACCCTTCAAAAAGCTTAAGAGGTACGGAAAGTACGAGTACTCGTACCGGTACGTACGTACTCCGAAACTAGAGGGAGCTGGCTCGGTATTGTTTCGTCGAAAACGATTGCTTTCCAGCCTTTTTCGACGGGTCATCGTTGTTGTTTGGTCTTTATCCCATTGCCGATTCTCGAAAACTCCCGCCTCGAACATCAACAATCTCATCCCATTCTGCCGAACTCAGTACACTAGTGTTGACTAGCGAAATATTTTATCCACACGATCATGAGCAACAATATTAATGGCGGGGGCCGTTCCCGTAACGCACTTTCTTCGGTGGATTTTTATCGCCGGGTGCCAAAGGATCTAACAGAGGTGCGTGGTGCGGGCGGTTGAGGATTTTCCTACGTCTCTTTGCAACTGATAAGAACGAGCGAATCACTTTTCRTTGAAAGATTTCGTTCTCAACGTCCTATCCGTTCGAATATTTTATTGGTCTGACATGTTTTGTTGCTCCGTCTTAACTTGGCGTTTTTGGTCTGCTGTTTCTATTTTGTGGTGTCTTYAGGCAACCTCACTAGGTGCGGCAATGTCCTTGGTTGCATTGAGTATCATGGGGATCCTGTTCTTCAGCGAAACAGCTGCCTTTGCCCGTACGAAAATTGCCACTTCCATTACCCTGGACGAAAACTCGCAGCCCCRATTGCGGCTGAATTTCAACATCACCATGCTAGATGTTCACTGCGATTACGTCTCGGTGGATGTGTGGGATGCGCTCGGGACGAACCGCCAAAACGTCACAAAAAACGTAGAGAAATGGCAAATTTCGGAAGACGGTAACACCCGGCTTTTCAGCGGACGCAACCGAGAACAGCGCGAGGTTCGGCACGAGGAACACGATCGCACCCTCGAAGAGATGCACGAAGAGGACGGAGTCCACGCAGTCGAACTGACCAACGATAGTTTCAAGGGCTTCTTGGCAGAAAATGAAATGGCCTTTGTAGATATGTACGCACCKTGGTGTGTTTGGTGTCAAAGGCTCCACCCTACATGGGAAAAGCTTGCCGTCGAGGTTAAGAAATTGAACATGCCCGTGGGTATTGGAAAGGTCGATTGTATGGTACAGGCTGATTTGTGTCGGGATCAGAAGGTCATGGCATTCCCTACCCTTCGCTGGTACGAAATGGGAAAGCCAATCTCTCCGGAATACAAAATGGATCGAACCGTCCAGGCCATGGTCGGCTTTGCCAAGCGCAAATTGGAAATGAACGAGAAATTCAAGGACTGGGAAAAGGGCGCCGTTGAYCGTGGCGAATCGAACGAAGCCATCGACAAGAAACGCAAACTTTTCGCGCAGAACCGRCCGGAACACCCTTCTTGCCAGGTCAGTGGCCACTTGATGGTCAATCGTGTCCCCGGAAACTTCCACATCGAAGCCAAATCGAAGAACCACAACCTGAACTCGGCCATGACAAACCTGACCCACATTGTGAACCACTTGAGCTTCGGAGACCCCATCGATCAGAAATCTCGTCGCGCCAAGCGAATATTGAAACAGGTCCCCGAGGACCACCGTCAATTCAATCCCATGGACGATAGCTTGTACGTGACGAAGGAGTTTCACCAGGCTTACCACCACTACATCAAGGTCGTTTCAACCCACTTGAACATGGGAACCGCGCTGGCGAACCAGATGCTCACCTACCAGTTTTTGGAACAATCCCAGATCGTCTATTACGATGAGACAAACGTTCCAGAGGCCCGGTTCTCGTACGATCTTAGTCCGATGAGTGTTGTCGTCGAAAAGGAGGGACGAAAATGGTACGATTACCTAACGAGTTTGTGTGCCATCATTGGAGGAACATTCACAACACTGGGGTTGATCGATGCTGTCCTCTACAAGGTCTTCAAACCAAAGAAGTTATAATGCAACGAAACGCAATGAAAGTTAAACATGGCGATATCGGTTGAGCATGAGCTATTTTAGTACTGAGATTGTTAGATCTTAATCGATGCAATTGAGCCCAATTTTAAGAACAAGTCAAAAATGACAATACAATCATCTACACGTATAATGTAAATGAAATAGAAAAGCTAAACAAATCGAGTTAGCCACTAAGAATTCTACAAGAGTTGCAGCCATTTCAAGACAATATAGTATTTGTAAAGAGTACAAACCATCCCGAATGAACTTTTCTTCAAGTTAGTCAGTGACATACATCCGAACATATTTTTGAGTAGATGTGCCCAGTGTTTGCTCCACCAACGGAACGGCAGAACACTAGGTCGCGTTCGTTGAATCGACTTGCAATCCCAACACGTTCACCGAACATCAGATTCTCACTTCAATCGCGATCCATTACTTTGTATGGCGACGACTTTCGATAGTTTTTCTWCCCTCGGAAGAATGAACCCAAAAGACATCCCAATGGGATTCACCCAAGACAAAACATGGAGCTGGCGATCCTACTAGCATCACGTTCGGAGCATCTCGAATCAATCATCATCTTTCGGCACAACATACGCGCCATTGGTCGTTGCAGCTTTCGAGATTGCTTTCGAGAAAGGTAAAGCGCCTTCAACATTCGTTTGTACAAGCGTCAAGACCTTATCGATCCAGTTTTGATGGCGCTGTCTAGGTCAAAACCAACCAAGTGCTTGCTCTTTTGTATAATAGCAAACGCCGTCCCAATTGAGATCGTATGCACAGGCTTGATTTGACCGATTCACAAAAAGAATTTAGAAAAAAACAATTTCAATAAAAAATACAGTAGGAAGGACTGAAYGAGTTCCAAAATCAATGAATTAGATGTACGTAATTTGCATCGAGGCGCGCCAGCGCGCTTCGTCTGTCGAACAAAATAGAGCCTTTTGGTTTTACAGTGCTACCACTTCTTTACTTAATGAATACGGCACGATCAACGTGCGATTCTKTACCGGAGGTACAGTAACTGTTTAAGATGATCGTGCAAGGTGTGGGATTCTTGAGGGCAGGTCCTGGAGGGCAGTAAAATTTCAACTGAGGAGATCTGATACCAACCCTGATTATTGAAGCGATAGGAGATAATAGCTTCAAGCTAGCAGCAATTGATCACAGGACCATAT
>CAACVS010000152.1:27714-47352 GCA_900660405.1 Pseudo-nitzschia multistriata
AAATTTCAACTGAGGAGATCTGATACCAACCCTGATTATTGAAGCGATAGGAGATAATAGCTTCAAGCTAGCAGCAATTGATCACAGGACCATATGGTTAGAGATAGCACCAGTTTATCCAAACGCGACAGATAGAATAATCATTTTTGCTGAGTTCAATTCCGCCTCATCCATCTAATAGATCAAAATTCGATTCCTTTTCTTTATTTTCGACAACAACAGAAAAATTTCTTTTKGGGATTAAATCAAAAAATGTCTTCCGGTGGAGCTGGAACGTCTGAATACGCTGCGGCGGCTGGCTGTTCGCTGATCGAGCAACGCGAAAGCCTCCGTCCCAGYAGGAAAAGGAGCACGAGCAATGTTCTCCGAAAAAATCACAACGGGGGTAGCAATACCGGGATCGACAGTGTCCTGGACGAATGCAGCCTGGTGCTTTTTACCTGGGGACGAGGAGAGGACGGGCAGCTGGGGCTGGGGGATTCCTCCGACCAGGACGAACCAGAATACGTCGATTCACTGAGGGGCGTCGGTATTCGGCACATTGCCTGCGGTTCGGGACACACGGTAGTCCTCTCGACGGAGGGCGAGGTCTACACGTGGGGGAGGGGCGATGACGGCCGCCTCGGCCACGGAGACAACGGCTGGAAATATGTTCCCCGAATTACGCGGTCGCTAGAGCGACAGGTGGTCACGAAGGTGACCTGYGGCAGCTATCACACGGCTGCTGTCACCGGGAACGGGGATTTGTACACTTGGTGAGTTTTATTGTTCTCTAGTGTGTTAGTGTGCGCAGTATATAATKATGTGAAAAATATTTCKTTTTTTTTAGGGTATGTCACCCACACTGCACATAGCATCTTATCCAATTGTTCCACAATGTGTGTTCGACGTGCAAAATTGTCCAGGGGCGGCGGAATGTACGGCAAGCTCGGACATGGAAACGAAGCAGGACATTCTACTCCCAAACGAGTGGATGCCCTCAAAGGCTTGGCAGTAAACCAGATTGCTTGCGGTTCGAGGCACACCGCCATCGTTACATCCTCGGGTGCCATATATACGTGGGGGGACAAAGAAAACGGTGTGGTCGGTCACGGCGATACGACAGGGCATCAATACACTCCCAAGCTGGTACAACGCTTGGCGGAGAAACGGTACGGCTTMTTGTGTTTCGATCCCGCGTGTATCACGGGACTATCTTTTTTTCGTCTCTCACTTTACAAMTATTTGCTGGGTTTTGTTGCATTCATTTGAAATCGAAACATGCTTCTGGTAGAATTGTTCAACTTTCGGCCTGTGCCTTTCATACTGGATGTTTGACAGCGGATGGAGAGGTGTTTACGTGGGGTGAAGGAAAATTTGGAAGACTTGGCCATGGTGCTGAGCGGAATTGCCACGTGCCTCGACTCGTAGAGACATTGGTCGGGAGGAAGCCGCGTCAGCTTTCTTGTGGAGGCTTTCACACTGCCGTTGTCACTGAAGATGGCCGTTTGTACACCTTTGGTGGAGGAGAGCACGGCCAATTGGGCCACAACAATCGATTCAACAAGGTGAAACCAACCTTTGTGGAGGCCTTGGCGGGAGTCTTTGTGTCGCAAATCGCTTGCGGGTGGTCTCATTCCGTGGCCCTGACAAGCAAGGGAAAAATCTTCACCTGGGGCAACGGTGATCACGGAAAGCTGGGACATGGATCTGGTSGCAAGGTTTGCGTTCCAAATGAGGTCGAGAAACTGAAAGATTATCGGGTAGTTCGCGTCGCCTCGTACAACGAGCACACCGCGGCGCTTGTGGAACCTTTTGAGTCGAATGCCCTAGGCCCAGGAAGTGGGGCRGCATTCCCCGTCTCCTCAGCCTACGCATCCCAGATGCGGTCCTTGGTCAACGACGAAGAATTTTCTGACGTGACCTTCTTGGTTGAGGATCAACCTATCTACGCTCATCGTGCCATTCTGGTGCAGCGATGTGATCACTTTGCCGCCATGTTCCGATCGGGGATGAGAGAGAGCGTTGAACCGACGATACCGATCGTAGATATTACGAGGAATGTGTTTCTCCTCTTGCTGGAATATGTCTATACGGATGCGGTCAAGGTTGATGTGGATTATGCCATTGAACTCTATATCGCTGCAGACATTTACCATCTGGATCGGCTGCGCGACATGTGCTGCACGGTGGTTCGTCGGAACCTCAACGCCGAGAATGCGGGAMCGCTCGTGCAGACGGCAGACGAGAAACACTGCCACACCTTGCGCGATGTCTGCATGGCCTATATTGTGGAAAACTTTGATGCCGTGAGCAAAACCAAGGGCATCAAAGAGGTCAGCCATGGTCTGCTTCTGGAAATTCTGTCGCAGCGATGATGCTTGGCTTGAATGTGTTAGATGGATGGCATATTTAAAAAACATCTAAAACCGAGACTTTGATGGTGGGCGACGGTGCTATACTTTGTGCTCTTTCAGAATTTTCAGTGTACCRCCAATGCATTTGTGTTTCGACCGGATCAAGTTTTTTATGAGACGAATACTTGCATGATGGCCAATTCCTTGTCACAAAATAGAGAATGTAGAACACATACAAGTGAAGTCAACTAAAAATGAAGATCGAATTTGAGTGGCCTGTATGGAAATAGTGGTATAGAAGAAATTGAGCACAACAAACTGACGATAATTGATTGATCATTTTGGTTCATTCTTCGTGAGAGTATGTAACGCAAAACAGAGGTACATGGAAAAATGATGTTATTTAGTGTGACGTTATATGAGATTAGTGGTAGTAATAAGCAATCAATGCTTTAACTTCTTGATTTAATAGTTTGTATTCTCTGGCATCAATCCAATATACGAGCCATTTAAGGCAAGTATCTGGAGCTTTTGGGCCTTCGTAGTTCTTCGTTATGGGGATAGCTGTTCTTTACTTCACAGAGGCCACGTTCGAAAAACCATGATATGCATTTAGAGCTCTGATGCTCTCTTATCTTTTCCTTTTTCAAAGAGTATTCTATCGAAACAATCTAGGGATCGTTCCCGCCTTCTGGTTTTTGGTTTAGAAGACTTCTTTTTTGCCGTTTTCAGATCCAATAGCATTTGGTTCACTTCTTCGGCAACTTCGTCATTTGCAGCTGAAACCTCCTGTTCGGACTTGGCCTGGATTGATTCCAGGTATTTGTTTACAACTTGCAGTGCATCATCAACTTTCTTCAGTTTTCCTAAAATTAGCACTTGCTTTGCCAATGTGTCGCAACATTCCAATGTGAATGAACCGTACCGAGATATTTCTGCGCTTAGCATTTCCCTGTAGCAAATGAGGGCTTGATTGTAAGATTTACTCTTTGAAAATGAATAGGCAAGATTATCAAGGGTGGCAATGACTTTTGGATGGTCGTGACCTAAGATTCCTCGTTGCAGATATAGAGCCTCTCGAAATGATTCGATTGCCCCTGAAAAGTTCTTCCTCTTATTTTGTATGGACCCAATATTACATAATGTTTCAGTAAGCTGCGCCATGCAAGCGTCTCGGTCAGACTCGGTCTGAAATACTCCTCGATAAATCTCTAGTGCGTCCTGGAATGTAGCCTGCGCCGAGAACAGCTCGCCTGCTTCAAAGTACAAACAGGCAATATGACATAATATCTGCGCAACGTTTCGATGGTTTCGTCCAAGAACCTTGCGGGAAATTCGTAATGCCTCTCGAAGATCGAAAAGTCCCTCATCGAACTTTCCGAGAGAGGTCCTTGCGGAGCCCAGCTTCGCCAAAGTTGCCTTCAGTGAACAATTTGGATCCAAAGAAAACACACGAGTTAGATTTAAGTTGGTCACAATCACGAAAACTGCATCGGACCTACGCGTTTTGCGATGGAAATGAGCACAAAAAGCTTACCGCTAAATCTAGATGGTCTGATTTCAACACATTCCTACGAATCGTTAACGCCCGCAGAAACGCTTCTTCTGCTTTCAAGGGCTCTCCAATACGCAATCGGACAACACCGACGTTGTGTAATGCTGCCCCAACGCTGGAATGCTCCTCGCAACCGAATCTTGCAAGCTGGGCCCGTAATATCGCCTCGAACATCWGCAAGGCTTCTTGGTATTCACCTTCGTTCATAAAGACTTTGGCTGTTTCGTGCAGTTCTCGTCCGGTGATGCGACCGCGTCCGTTCCCGTTGCTTGTTTCAACAATAGACACAAGAGTGTCACTTGCATTTCCGACCGACGCGACGTCGGCAACTATGACACGTTGCCTTCGCAAGATTTTGGGTACGGTCAGACATGATTTCGAGCTGGTTCCAGTGTCTACCGTGTTCAAATTAATGGGAGTGCTCGAGTTCCAACTATGTTCCCGACGATGTGATCGGCGGTGTTGACGCCGACGATTCTGTGTATGATTATCTTGACAACCACTGTTTCTCCGGTCTGCCAACTCACTCGAGTTTTTATCTAGGTAGCTGAAAGTCGAATTACTCTTCATGGATTTCTCRAAGGAGAGAAGAGAAAATTGTTCTGCGTTACTAAAATCATCTGAATCAGTATCAACAGTTAAGTGAATGGGAGAAGGATCTGTAATGCGAGGCGACAAAGGAAGTAGCTTGAGAGAATCTGTATCCGAAGACGAACTGTTTTCGGAAGAACACGATGCATCGCTACTGCTATTTCCTCTACAATTGCGAGATTTAGAACGACTTCTTCGTCGACTGGAAGATCTTCGTCTAGATGRTCCTCGCCTGCGACTAGAGGAAGATGAAGCATTGGTGACAACGGACAAAAGTTTTTTCCCATTCATCGATGCCGGAGATTTGGGTGGAAGACAGTTTGAAGCTATTTTCTTCGACGTCTTCCGTTCCAATGACTCTGGAGATAGTTCAACRCTATTGCTGAACATGTTTATTGTCRATCTTCCTTGGTTCATTTTGATTCGACTCTTTTGGATACGATATTTGCTTCGGATTCTGAAGCTTCCATTGATCCTTTCCTTCTAAAACAATGCTGAAACAAATATGGAYGCTGAATCCGTTTTCAATGAAGACAAACAAAGCACTCGGCTGAATTCCAGTATGATGCAAAGGCGTGTCCATCCGCAGTGGTGATGGATGTGCACTTTTAATCCTAACCAAAAAAGCGCAAAACGGACAACCAAAGAGTACTCGGAATCAAAATCTTCGTTCAGTTCCTCGTTGTTATCTCGTGTATGGGAAAAGAGTCGTCGTTCTCTCTTATCTCATCGTCGGGCGTTCCTTGGTGTCCTTTTGCTCGAGCAAGCCTCCCTATGAATAAAATGGGTAACCGTATGGTCGTGCCTCTTTATCCTAGATCTGTGGTGGCATTTGTGGAAATCGGAGGCAGAGGGATACAAACAATCAAAAAACGCATGATTATCATGTGAATCATTGATCCTCACGATCATTAGGGTTATGTTCCTGAAAATTGACAAAAAACTAGTGAYAGTCGAAATGTTCCTTTGCACCCCGCGCGCCAAACAGATTGAATAAAAATTAATCAGAACCGATAATGTCTATAACAATTGATTCGTGAAAGAGAGAATTGCCTCACATATTTTTGGTCGGAGTTTGGCAGCTTAAAATTGATATTCTACGATGTGCCTGTAGAGTGCCAATCTCATGGTTCTTGAATCAAGAACATTCTGCGTTGCTTTTAAGATCGCGGGAGAAATTCGGAGGGAAATCATGACAGTCGTGCGAAAAGTTTAGCTTCAACAGATTTTTTGGACTTCCAACCATAAACGTTACAATAATCTTGCAACCCTCAAATTATGTCGTAGTTTTTTCCAACAGTTARTACYATTATTGGAAATAATTATTACTGTCTACTTTGTAAGGTTAGGAATTCGCCTAAGCTTCACTAATAATATCACTGTAGTTTTTCTCATGATGAYAGGTCGTCCATTCTTTAGCCTTGAAACTTGGATTTCGCTTGTCTTCCCAGCCTTTCKGCACCCTACGAGWCGTCRTTAGGGTTCAAAGCGAACCAGTCTCGTAATGCAGCTTTCGCATCGGTATATTTGTGCTGTGGACAATTCTGTCCAAAAATAGGCTAAGTCATCTCCATTTCAGACTTGGTTTATTCATTCGCACTAATGTCCTGGATGACCACATCATAGGATTGTAGCATCGAAACAAATAATTTCAATGACGAGATCGTAGTAGATTTTCCAGCATGACACGAATTTWTTTGGTATATTGCATCCCTCTTATTTCTTTTGCGTGTAAGAATGTATATTTCAAGCATTAACAAAGAATCAACAAAACTGTATAAAGTATTGGCGCTTTCGGTTGGAGCTCCATCGTTCTCTTTTTCGACRACTAAATTTACAGTTTATCCCATGTATTTTTTTCTGGKATCAAGTTACCGTCGTCGTCCTCGAGTTCATCAACTTGAAAATTCTTCATAAGATCAGGCTTTGATTTGTCTAGTGACTGTCTTGAAAGACCATGTCTGGTAACGAAAGTGGGGAACGAAGATTGAACGGGCAACGAARCAGAAAATAAATCTTGATTGCCAAATTCCACAAAATTTCCGTTCAGCAAAGATGGATCGTCTGCATAATCTACCATTAGGTCTCCCATAAGGCTACTTATGCTGTTTCGAACGTATGCATTATCTAGAAATTTTGCGTTGAAATCAACCGAGTTCATGCATTGAAGATTGTTGTCCGAAACGTTGAACTCTCCAATGCTGTCAATTTGAGTATTGTTGCCACCATAGGAAGATGTATCCCTTGGTTGTTCGTCAGGCAGRTTGGAGTTGCCATCGTTATCAAATTCAAAAGGCATAGCGATCTCCACGGCTCTCGCGGACTGAGAATCTTTCGGAGGTCCGAGAAAAGAAAACCGAAGCGTATTTCGAAGAAGCTCTCGCCTTGTCCAATCCGGATGCTGTTGCTTTAGGCGGGCATAATGAGTGTAGCGGTAAACTAGTATATTGAATGCACCCTGTAGAGGCTCAAAGAAACCCTGSAATATAACTAACCAAAGATGATTCGTGATATCGTAATACTGAAGTTGTCGATTGATGGTCGGAAAGAGCCATATCATCCAAAATCCTACGACATATGCAATTGATTGGTATAAGATAAGGCGGGCACCAATGTGATACGTTGCGGCATGTTGTCTGGCAGCCGAAGGGAAGTCTTCAATTGTTTCCACAACCAACCGGACGTCAGCACTCCTTATTGAGTCGATCGGGGTCGTTTCGATCTTGGTCTGTTGCTGCCGCCCTTCGTTCTGCTGACGAGGCCATAGACTTAAGCGCTCAGCAAATTTCTCTGGTAAGACCATTGTTGGGATTCTCCTATTATCTCCGTGACTCGATCGGCTTGACTGAACATCTTTCTCTATGTGATCGTGTTCTTTCGTTTCATATTCGCCTTCACGATCAGATGAGACTCGCACACTAGTCTCTCTTTGTTGTTCAATAATTTCCAATTCCGTTTCCCCGCTGATTGGTACAAGCATAGGACCRGACGACGTTGCAATATGCAATTTTTCGCCTTTATCGATGCTGTTTTTTAATGTTGAAAATAAGGAAGCAGGATGCTGCCCAAAAGTGAAGTTTATACCTGTTTTTTTCTTGGGTGAACGTAGGAAAATAGAAGTTTTTTTGTGTGATTTTGACAAAGATACCTGTTTTCCAAGCGTTGGTCGTCCGTGTTTTGCGTGATGTATGGCGTGGAGCTTTTTCGCCTTTTGATCTCTTTTTCTTACAGTGCGATAAATCCAAACGTTGACAGCTAGGACTAATATCATGGACAACCAAAGTGGTATGTAGAAAAAGATAAAGCGGTAAATGAACGCATTATCTCCCCGCACACATGTTGTCTCCTCGCCTTCTGGTAGTGCGAAACTTTCTTCACAATTRAACGGAAGCTGAGCGATCCAGCACCATAGAGTCCCGTTGTTGAATAAATCCAATATTATTGAGGCAACACCTGTACCTAATCCAAAAAGGAGTCCAGTAGCATGCATGAATGGTTCAACATAGCTCGCAATAGTGTATTCGGTTACCTCGAACTTCAAAATCAACAGGTAATAGACGGAAAGGCATACGTGGTCTATTCGATAAAAAAGGAATGGAACACCTGAATTGTTTAGAATCCCCAAGACTTGCTGTGCACAGAAAAAAGTTGYAAAATATCTAGCCTGTGGTCCTACGCTGGAGACAAAAAGCTTCCACATTCACGTGCACATTCACATGCACATGGGCAAGCGCAAATAYATTTATATCAAAGCAGTCAAACTTTCGCAACACCCCAACTCTAAACACAAGCTGTGTTTCCAATACTTACATATGGGCGGAATAATTCCCAACTGGATGAAGAACCCTTGAGCAGTACASGTTTGGGTATTTCCGTGAGCCCAAACCGCATCAGTCGAATCAACGGGCATCGGTATTGTACTAAACATATAAGCAACAGATGTAAATGCATTCACAACAGACATGCCTAAAAGCAGCCGGTTRTAGACCGTCTGAATCTTGGCTCTCGTCGTCACAACTTCCACGATGATCCATCCAGATCCGATCAGAGACAAAAATCCGGAAAACAGAGGCAAGATACTTAAGAATATCTCCACCTTGGGGCCAAACTCGAGGRGACCAGCCATGGCTCAATTATTCTTGTATGAAGCGGCCAATCCTTTGATTCTAGCCATTCGAATAGCGAATTTCAATTTTCGGCAGCCTCACGAGCCATAGACGGGTTGGAGTATTCCAACAACGATCGAAAGGCTGAAAAAGATTGTCTTCTGTAGAAAATGACGTTGAGTGGAATAAAAACTCTGTTGAAACTCTATTGATGTGAGCTCTGTTCCAAATTTGCTAGTGGTTGAGATGATGGCATGCGTTACTTTCTTGTAGAAAATACGTCCTGTAAGAAGTACAGTACTTTTTTATGTCCTACCGAAACACAGTCACCCTTTAAACAACGCTCTCGATTATCATCGTCATCTGGAAAATTGAAAATTGTCAATTTCTGTTTTTGGGAAAATTCCCAACCCCCCTTTTGAATAACATGATCCAAAAGGCTTCCACAAAATGAATTTTGGTCAAAAACCACCAATAAAATAAATGGGCCATCCGTTCAACTAGCATTGGTCCCACCAGGAAGCCGATGATCGCGCGAAACCARAAGGCATACCGGTAGATGAGTTTTCCAAGCCACCGGGTTGGATGTCCAGAACTCCAACCGGGCAGATTCTCATTCATTTACTTTCTAGCTTAATCTTCATARCATTCAGATTGTCTAATTACAATACCTTCATTCACGASATTGGTGCAATTTGGAACCCATGATCGCGCATCCTACGATCAAGGTGGAATATCCTCATGCCTTTTTCAAACGGAACCATTTTTGGCATGTATACTTGTAGAAACAATTCCACCAATCATTCAAAAAAGAGCAGTATTATGCCTGCTCACGACAAGAAGAATGAAGAATTTATTAGCTACTTCTTCTTACTYYTACTAGGCTGCTGGCTCTCTTTTGATATTTGTATTTGACAAGTGACCGTTTCATAGGAATATGCTGAGTTTTTAATTCAACAGKGCTGCTGAGGCAAAAGTGACGCCTGCTATTTCTGTCTCACATTCTGAAGAGACAGGCGAAATTCTATTCGTGGGTAAATCAACGATATTGTTTAGTCTTATGAGAATTCGTTATTASGCAATTGATCTGTGAAAAAACATCTTTTTGGAGCTTCATCACAACGAAATACATGCATTTGAGAACCACATAATAGTTCTTGGATGCAATCTGCCAATGAATATGAGTTTACTTTTGTTTTTGACATCGATACTTTTCAACCCTGTAAAAAATTACTTACGATCGAGTAAAGAAGCACACCGAGAGTAGACCTCTTCGGCACACAGACTTCTCACTACATCGAAAACTACTGGAACAATCTCCCTTCCCTGAAAATGAGTGTTGTATCGCTTGAACTCATTCCAAGTCATCAAAAGAATTGAATTCAGAGGTGACTTTGTTTCCAMCTGACCATCACKCTGTAAATCTCAGAGCAACTCTCGTTACAAAAACGTCCAAACTAGCTTGTCATGGTTTAGGGTTAGAGAGGGCCTTGGCGTACATTGCGTTCCAATCCGTCTTGTTCGAACGCTGCMTGGGTGGCTCCGCAAAAGCYCCAGTCCCTGTACCTGACCCTGATGATGAGTTCTTCGACATCGATGACATAATTGTACCCATTGTAGAAGCAGAGACTGTAGTGCTAATACTGGAACCAACCAATGACTTGAGCATGTCCAGTGTTTTCGCAGAATTCGCATTTTGCATATTGAATGCGGCTGTCCCCATAGCCATCCCCGTTGGTGGTACCCCCGCTTGTTCCATATAACCATCAAAACTTTTCATATCTAAGCTTTGTAAAATACCAATCGATGGAGCAAAAGATCCCATCGTATTTGTTGGAAGTGCCGGAGCACCTGGATTACCGCCTACACCAAATCCATGGTTTGTGTCACTTGATGGACCATTATTGGCATGGTTTGCAGACATCCCAGCTGCTGCACTGGATGCACCGACGGAAGTCATCCACGACGGTGGAAACTTCGATTGGTAAGAGTTTATTCCAACAGATGATTGCATAGGAACAGAAGAATTGGCGAAATTTGCGGCACCAGCATTTGATTGCAGCCCCGCGTTGTTGGTGTTGCCGAACATTGGCATTTGATCAACCCTGTATTTTAAAATGTCATCTACCGTCGGTATAACGTGAGATTGTCCTGACGGTTGTCTGTTTGATGAGTTAAATAAGAAATCGAGCTTGTTCTTTCTACTTGAGTTCGGGTTGGAGACCATCCTGACTGAGTTTGATCTATTGACCGCGTTGGCCCGAGCTGCGTTGAGCGCAGTCATTGTGGCAGCTGGATAAAGCATGTTAGAATTTCCTAAACCTGGCATTGAAGTCCCCCATGGGACTCCCATGTTGAACATGTTTCCGGTCATCATGTTGGGTCCCTTGTTTTTATTCATGGCGTTCACCGTCGCCATCATGGGAGATATGTTGCTGTGTACTTTGTCTTCGATTTTAAGATCTCTTGCCCAATACGGAACATACTTATCTCTTAAAGCTTGTTTTACTTTGTCCAACACAACTGTATCAGGCAGGATGAACCAACGCTTGCTTTTGCTATCAATGTTCAAGAATCTCCCTCTCAATGTCTGCTTGACATACATTAGAATCCCATTTGCGATTCTGGATTTATCGAGATCTGTTTTTAAAAACAATTGCGAGAAGTGAATTCAACAAAGAGACGAGCAAAAATTCTTCTTTCAGTACAAGATGAAATCACTATTATTTGTCTGAGTCTGTTGCAATGCTGCCAGCAGCAACTTGATGGTTTGCGTACGTACCACTGCGACAATTTGTGTATTCTGCTCGAGACTCCAAAATCCGAACCCAATATGGACGATTCCCCGGATGGTGATTCGAACGTCCTTGGTTGTTGATCAAGTGTCAAGGCAAGCACATTTCTTTAGTAATGAACGGAAGAAACAATCATACGCAGTGGTCACAACGAAGAAACGATTCCTACAATAAAAACCAAGAGGAAAGATAATGAACAGCAGAGGAGAGAAGACAAACAGAGAAGGTATCTCACTCACCCCCTCGACCTCCAACAATGTCTCTCGCGGTTGGCTGCTCGTCTTCTGGGATGTACTCCTTCTCGTTCGGAATGATCCGACGGGGTTTTCGTGAACGACCCTTCTTCTGATTCTTTTCTGAATTTTCGTTCGCAATGCTTTCGGCATCTGTAAAACCCATCCTCGTCGTCGTTATTTTATGTTTGGTGTGGATGATTTTCTTTGTTGTTACTGGCTTGAGCTTCTTTTTCTCGGCAGCAGAAGATTGATTCCCGGCGTGGAGAGCAGCAGAAATGGCACCCGCAGCGGTTGTGTCTGCACTAGCGACCGCAGCACTAGAGCTCATATGATAATTGTTGTGTGRTATCATGGATCTCGATGGATAAAGACCCTCTGCCGGACGCTCATCGCGACCAGGCAGGTGGGGTTGCCGTCGTGAAGTACGTTTCATGGGCGGGGGTGGAGGTGGCGCTTGGGGTGAACTACCAGTAGATGAAGTTGCGCCACCTATTTCCCTTTTTAGGAGAGAGTTCGATTGAGCATAATCAAACTTTGTCATTTCCTGGATTCTTGATCCAAGGTAGTCAGGATTTGATGACAATTCGTTGGTAATTGTTCCAAGATAGCTATGAACAAGAAGTGACAAAAACTAAGCATTTGTGTGTTTGTGCAACGATGGTAAGAACTGGACTTGCAGTTTCGGTTACAACTCTGCCGTAAAACGAAGGCACATACATCTTCTTATTCGTAGACAGTGTTCAGTACAAAGAGGGCTCGGTGAGATCAATAGGAAAAAAGAAAAAMGGGGTYTTTATTTAAAAATTGGTCACCGGCGCATAACCTGTGCACGTTAGGACCACTGTAGTACCAATTGAAACGAACTAAAGAGTCAAAAAAGAAATAGCCCTAACCTGGCTGGCTAACGCAAAGGCAGTCATCTTGCGTGACTCAATCAATCGTAGGATAGAGGGGCGTATCCATTTTGAAGATTGAAAAGAAAGAAGTCAAAGAAGCAATGAATTATTTTTGTCCATYTGGACCTCTSTTGCCCCGATTACTGGTACGAGTTGCTAGTGAAGAATACGAGTACGTACTGTACGCTGATGTTCGGGCAGCTTTCAAAGAAGTACGTACTGTACATTAATATGATAGTACGGTACCTGAGGAGGTTTCTCGGAGGCACAAACACTGCCAATACCATAACGTGCTTGATCTAAAAGAATGAGTGCGAAGAAATACGTTGCCGCAGTCCTCGGCGGCTCGGGATCTGTCGGAAGGCATGTCGTGAATTCAATCCTTGCAGATCCATCATGCGATCAGGTTCTACTCGTATCGCGTCGTGAACTGGAAGATATCAAATCGATGGATCCTGAACGGGTGACTGTGCRCGTGTGCGATCCCCTCGATGACATTGCCACAAAAGACTACTTGRCCGGTACGAACATCGCTTTCTGTACACTCGGACACGGATCTTCGCGAAAGTCGACAAAAGATGATCTTGTTCGAGTCGATGCGACGATACCTGGCGAATTTGCAAAAGCYTGTAAGAAAGCAGGTGTGACGCATTACTGCATTATGACGGCTGTGGGAAGTGACGAAAATGCCAGGTGGAGTTCTCTTACCAAAACGGCTGCGGGTGGAGGTTGGTACAATCACGTGAAAGGCCTCGCCGAGAGGCTCRCTATCGAGGCCGGGATTCCGTACACTTATGTTGCCCAACCGGGCGCTTTGCTTGGAAGTCCTCACACGCCAAAAATCGTGGAAATGATTCCCAACTTCATCTTGCCCGCGATCTATTCATCTGCACACGTCAAAGATATTGCCAAGGGCATGGTTACCACGACTGYGAATGCGTACCAAGAGGACAAAACCGGCGTGGTTAAAATTACTGGAGGAATACCAATTTCTGAAGGYAGGGCACAGTAATATTCTTCTTGTGTACCGACGTSTTTGATTGTTCGTAGTATTCGATATGAAGATATTCGTAAACAGCGATGAATRATGATRAACAGAGTTTCTACCTAAGATTRTTGAGTGGATTGTTTTCCACATCAGCATTTCACTTGGAACCACGAAGTCGTCTCTGCCACCGTTGGATCGCCCCCTTCAAACCGACGAAATTCCATTCTTGTAGAACAAGAAGCAGCAACTATTGCTCATCCTGYGTTCAATCAGGATAAGTGTCACATTTCTTTGTGGTATAGTAGTGAGTGGATAGTCTTTGATAACAGAATGAAAAAGGAGGGATTTTTCCTCTTGGCTGCCAAATGTACAGACTACCTAAGAGTGATGTGTAGGGTTAGAGTTGAGGCATGACTCAAATGCGCAGCAATTTCCTGTTTTGTCTTGTAGTTATTTTCAATTGTCATTTCTAGTATTAGTAGATACATGGTGCAAATAGAATAGACCTGAGATGTCAAAATATGCTTTAAAGGCAGAGGAAGTTTTTATGATCAATCTGATGGGATCCATCTTCCGCTGTTATGCGTGTTTTTAAACAAATTTCTTTCCTATCCATCCTCGTTCTTTCCTGATATACAACAAGATCCTTCTAACAGTACCATTTTGAACCAAAAACAACATCTGAATCTTGTCATCCTGAGATTGGGCACATTTTTCAAACAAGAACTTTGCTCAAGTTCATCTAGTTGTTTTGTTTGTAAGTTTGAAATCTTGACCATTCATATAGACTACTAGWAGTACTACAAGTAGAAATCATTGGAAATATGGTGGCGATGATATCATTCAAGTTGATTTTCTTGTGTCCATAAAAATATTTTGAAAATATTGTATCTAATTTAATTTGTTGTTTGTTAAACTCAAATCTCYCTTGATCAAATAGAAAATATTTTATTTGGGAAGTGATTTGATGAAACACAATCATGTTGTAAATTAAAGAAAAAATACAGCAAACAACAAAATTGTAGTAGCTAATTGTGCTCCTGGTGATATCTTCACTTGAAAATTAAATCATAATCTCACAACAAAAAATCTAATTTGTCTTGGTATGTTTTTTAATTATGTTGTTTCAAAGCTGAATTCAGTCAATCCTTTTTCTTTTGGAGTTGTGGAAAACAAAGAGAGGAAACGAGTGATGTGCTCCTCATAGTTTTACATCACCTACAAGAACATTCCTAGTAATACCAACAACAAGTACAACCAATTACTGCAACATAAGTCTACCACTCTGTATGATATATCCRACTATTCCCACTCTTCAATTTTATAGTAATGCATCAACACCAAAAATAGTTTCAGTCTTCTTCATACTAGCTACAAGATGCATATTATGCTAAACAATTGTAGTAGTAGTAACAATAGAATGAATTTTCCAGTAAGGAGACATTCAGACACAAATACAGAATTTCCATTTGACATTATGATATGTGGTACTGGCTGGCAAAACTTCATATTTCTTATAGGAAGATCATATCCTCCCATTTTGCTGATCATGGTTTTGCTCCTGAAGGCATGGTTTGASGAAGAAATCTACAATGCATCCATTATTATTGTATAATGGACACCTRAATCTATGATAGAGTCATACATTTTAGGACCTTTTTTTGTGTGTAATGACTACTTTGACAAAAAACTGACTTGTAATACATYATGTGCTTAATGGACAATTTTGGCTTGAAACACACCATGCAAATCACTTTGTCAAAGTACTATTAGTAAAAACTACACAACAATAAAAAGGTAGCCCAAAATCACTGCACAGTATTAACTAAGGGTCAACTCATTCTAACAGCTGTATCTTGGTTGCAATGGACAATTAAGAATGAWAGGCACATGAATCAAAACCTAGTAGTGGAAAGAGGAATCATTTTGTGTTGGGTTTGAAAAGGTACAATTTTATATTACTGTCTGAACATTTTCATTCAAAAAAGTAGTACAACTGGATCGCACATTTTTTCTCTGCCCACTCTAGTATCCAATACTAGTAGAATGGTGTTCTTGATAGTATTGTCATCTTCTTGTGCCTTCCATAATGCTATGTCTTGTTGGAGGAAGAGTAGAAGAGACCTTCTCCAGAATACCAGTGCTGGAGAGATTGAAGAAGCCCTGCCATGATACCAATACAATTTTCTGAAAGCAGTTAATTCTTTCTGCTGTTTATTTTCAACCCAAAAAATTACAAGTCCCTTCTGAACTGCTGTGGTGTAATAGGAGACTAAAAATTGCCTCTGAACAGATCTTCTCCATCTTCATCCCTTCTATTCCATTACCTGCAGTGGCAAACCAACAGGATAGCCCTGGGAAGAAGGAAACACATGATATTAGACCAGTGCTCTTGTATCTTTTGGGCTTTGTTGGAGCCTGTGGCATAAGCTGGTGCATCCATAACACTTGGCCTAAAATCCACTATGTGTACAAATKGTAAGAATTAATTAATGATTACTACAGGGCTGGTAATGCTACGGGAGGAAGAAGCAAATACTAGTACCCCCAAGATTTAGAAAAGGGGATTCTCACTKTAGAATACTCCTTATGCATCAAAATGTTTCCCCTAGGTATATCTGAAAAATCTGTGCAATCATTTATGTGCTACTATGTGTTTGGGCAGAGCCACAGACAATCAACATGTTCCCAGTTGGACTTTTTCATTTTGGCTCCTGATRTTCCTGTCCAGAATGACAGTGCTGTAACACACGTAGTTATATTTGGCTAGTAGTATTTGTTTGGTTGTTACACATGAAAAGATACCCCCATAGTAGTATACCTAAGGAATCTGCTGTGTAATTATGWTTAGGATATTGTACAGTAGGGCTGTGATTGTAACAATCCATCTGCTCTCAGGTGAAATATTTCATTCTGGCTGATATTCCTGCACAGCAGAATTTTTGTAGCAAGAGCTGACATCTTAACAGCTGCATACTTAGTCTTGATGGATTGCTWGCTTCTAAAGAAGGGCCAACTTTTTGCATACTCTGCCACAATGAGACCCCAGTCATCTGCACTAATGGGAAGCCTCTCAAGTATCATAATCATGAGACTGTGTAGCTACTACTAGTAGCTACTAGCTCATCCTTGGAGTACATGTTTGCTACCACACCTGCCTTCAGGCTGGTGGTGTTGCTGCCAGCACTTGCCATCTTCTTCACAAAAATAGTTTGGGGGGTTTGACAATGAGCTGCCTCTTTGTTGCAGTTGCCAGCCTCCTCCTTGCAACAATGAGCTGCCTCTTTCTTATGGTTACCAGCCTCATGTTGTTGTTGTTCTCTTTGCTGCGACAAAGAAAGGAGGAAATAGAATGTACTGACTAAGAGCACTGATCAAGACATAGTTTATGTGGTGTTATACTTAACAGAGGTGCTTAGTAATGGCGCTTTGATAGTTAAGAGAGGAGATGATTAGTAATAATGACACCTCTCTTTGTTGTTGTTGTTGTTGTTGTTGTTGTTGTTGTTGTTGTTGTTGTTGTTGTTGTTGTTGTTGTTGTTGTTGTTGTTTAGGATAGCCAAATCTTAATTGTCTTGATCTTAGTCTAAATTTTGACAGGCCTTTCTGTTAAATCTTTCAGCAGATTTGAAATTTTGAATTATGAGTTCCATCATCGAATTTATTTTATTTGATACCACAAGTTTGGCCGATATCAAATGTAATAAAGGTTGTTACAGATGTAATAAATTTTTGGTTTGTCATTCTACCAAAAGTAGCACATATTTTAAGGGGAACAGACCAATATTAAATTGGATGATTCCCGTTATTCTAAAATATCTAAATCTGATAGACTGACAGACCAAAATTTAGAACATGTGACTGTAGACTTAGCATATTTAGAACTGGTCAAAGGACCCAGTCCTAAATAATCTACATTTACAGTGGAACCTGTTCAAAGACTCAACAGAAAGGTCTGCCAAAATTACAATTCAGTTATTCTAAACAACAGCACTAAAAGAGTAGGSGCCTCTGTTAACAATGGTGTTGGGTGYCTCTGTTCACCATGGTGCCATATAAATAATGTACCAACAACCRGTCTTTCTTCTCACTACATTCTATTTTCTCTCTTTGTTGTTGCATCAAAGAGAGCAAAAGGAGGCCRGCAACTGCTGTACTAAAGAGGCAGCTCATTGTCCAATCCCTCATATYATTTATGTTAAGATGGATCAAAATGGCAACAATGCTAACAATGGCCACAGGGTTGSTACTGTTAACTACTCRGAAGAAAAGCTAGAGAGCCTCATGGAGTTGATACTGGAGGTACTCCCCATCAATACAGAACARTGGAATACAGTGGTCACCAAGCATGCTATAAACTTTYCCTTTGGCAGAAGMAAGAAATCCATTAGGAACAAGTACAGTTCTGTGAAAAGAAGGAGAAGCTCTACCAGGTAACCCCAATATGCAAAGGTACATGAAGCTTGCAAGGYAGGCYCATTTCTTGATTGGAAAGGAGGCAAATATTRGTACTAGAGAGCAGGACTTTGATATGAAGAAAGGCTTCATTAAGAGTGAGTCTATGGAGGGTTTGGAGAGGACCTCCCCTGCTGAAGCGTCCATTGGAAGAGCACCCATTATCCTTGATGGCAATGGGACAAGTGATGAGTCACCGACGTTGCAGTGATTGGTTGTGCAATCATCATCAACTACTCCAAAGAAGAGATCATATAGAAAGCAAGAATGTTCCTGATACTGCTGCATTCAATGAGTATTTGAAGAGCCAGCAAGAAAAGGACAAAGAGAATTGTGAGATAGCTTTCAAGCATTCTAAGATTTCTAAGGAGRCAAGTCAAATTGCTAAAGAGACCAATCAGATGTGAAAGGATGSTCTCAGTATAGCAATGAATTGCTTCCAGCAATGGCAGAACACCCAGCAGCAGCTTGTTCAAAGTGGCAACAACAACATAGSGGGAGGAAGAATTCCATGGTGAAAACTAAACCCACAGTCAATACTTGCAAACACAAATTCAACACAAATTCAAATRAACTTAATTCATTGAGCAGCTCAGTTGGAACACTGACTATGCCGTCTRGGTGTTTGTGAAGAGCAACCAGYATCACTATCCTTGAAAACTTAAGCTACTTGTTCATCACTGTGGATGTCAAGCCWAATGCCATTGTCATTGACCTTGCTACAGATCCTCTTGTCCTGTACCAATAGAGGACCAGTCCAATAGCACAGACAGCATCAATCTCTCTCTTTTCCCCCTTGGGCTTGCCTCTGGGGAAACAAGAAGGAACCTCCATGCTCTCATTGTTGGCATTGACTGTGTCCTTGTTGTAGACTGGAGCAAAAATATATACAAGCTYGCTCCCTGAAGACTTTGTGGTCTACACCCCAGCAGTTGAGTACAAGTATTGGTGCGAAATAGGACTTGACAGCTTTTTAACAGTACAAAATATATACAGCTCTATGTGCAGAATGATAGTCTTAACTGCATTACTAACTTACACCCTGCACCTCAAGCTGTCACTTAGTTCCACCTGGAACCAAAAAGAAACCTGGTATGGAGAAAACTGTTGTTTTGGAGTAAGAGTATGAGTATTGGTGGAGTTGCTGATACAGAGGACACTGCATACAGATTACAATACAGAGGACTAGTGATATAGAGGAGGCTACAGATGAGGAGGACACTGATGCAGAGGAGGATGCTCCCTGATACAGTGGATGTCCCTGGAAGAACAAAGGAGCTGCTGATACAGCATCCACTGAAATGGTGGACAGCAAGGACTGATTCTTCACTGGTGCTTAGTAGATCTACTGGTTGGTTGATCAATCCAAGACTTCCTGATCCTTGCGCCCTTAATATAAGGATTAGAACACTTGTCTTGTGAGTGCCATTGATTGGATATTGGTGAAGAACTAAAGAGGTGACAGCTTGCTATGCTGGAGGTTGTGTTAATGAGTTTTTTTAAATTTTTGGTGCACAGAGAAATCAACAAGCCGGAACTGGTGGTTCTCATCAAAATTCACATAGCAATATGATGCAGCACATGCTTCTGAAGAAAAAAGAAAACCCTTTCTGACTGACAGATTCTCTAATTCTGATTGGTGCTTTTGCTAACATTAACAACAAGGAACAAGCATTGATA